>CM035428.1:175996941-176061941 GCA_020310875.1 Ceratopteris richardii | reverse complement strand
CTTAAAATATGCCCGGTGGCACTGTCTCTCCATCAAAGCTACTGCTGCATACCCACGTGTGATGCGGTCACGGGCTGCCTGAGACAGAGAGAAGACCCCTGATGCTGCTGTAAATGTCACTCCCAAGTAAACATATGATCCGACCACCTCAGTGGGTCCACCTGCTTCTGTGAACAAACTATGTCTGCGTACCTGTGCAAGGTTCACAGATAACTCTCTGTGTCTGCAAAAGTCATCTAGGCCATGTAGATGATGCTATAGACATTTTGTAGAATCTGAAACCAATACAATATCATCAGCGTATAAAAGAACAATGGACCCGCATACCTCAATGCCATCACCCCCTGTTGCTGTATGTAGTCCACTATCTCATCAATGTAGAGACCAAAGAGGGCGGGTGAAAGAGGGCATCCTTGCTTCACCCCGATAGTGCTAGCAAGTGGATGAGATAAGCCCCCCGGACATGTGACTCTACCAGATACTCTCTCGTATAACGCGTAGATCCCCCATATCATCTCCTCTGGAACTCCGATATCAAGTAGTCGTCTGAAGAGTCGTTCCCTGGGAACGGTGTCAAATGCTTTGCGGAAGTCCACAAAGCAACAATATAATCTCCTCTTCCTCACCTTTGCCTAGTTGATCAGGCATCTCAGAGTGAATATGTGGTCAATGGTAGAGTAATCGCGTCTGAAACCTACCTGTCCTAGAGCTCTGATACCCTTCCTCTCAGCGAGAGTACTCAACTCTGTCTCCAGTACCGCCCCATATAACTTGGCCAATGTAGGGCCAATCATGATCGTCCGGTATGTAGCTGGATCCATAGTATCTCTTGACTTATGAATGGGCACTATGGTGTGCTCAGTCCATGAGTCAGGGAACCCTTCAACCAATGCACGGTTGAAGAGGTGGGCAATGAGCGGTGCAAGGGTCGTGCCTCCGTAGATGAGGTGCTAAACCGAAATGCTGTAGATGGGCAATAGCGCGTCCCACCATAGTGGGTGTGAAGAAGTCAGAGGTAGTAGGACGTGAGCTGTGTGGTCTGGGAATGGGGGGCTGGTCTGGGATCTCGTATAGGCTCTGTGCATAGCTATGCCAAGTGCTCGGGTCTCGGATGGGGGGGGAGAGAGAGAGAGAGAGAGAGAGAGAGAGAGAGAGAGAGAGAGAGAGAGAGAGAGAGAGAGAGAGAGAGAGAGAGAGAGAGAGAGAGAGAGAGAGAGAGAGAGAGAGAGAGAGAGAGAGAGAGAGAGAGAGAGAGAGAGAGAGAGAGAGAGAGAGAGAGAGAGAGAGAGAGAGAGAGATGAGAGAGAGAGAGAGAGAGAGAGAGAGAGAGAGAGAGAGAGAGAGAGACGAGAGAGAGAGAGAGAGAGAGAGAGAGAGAGAGAGAGAGAGTAAAGACCATGAGGTGGGGTGGAAGAGTTGCTTGCATCTTCAACGTTGTTCTTTATCAAGCTCGTCTTTGTGTGGAGAATCTCAGAGACTTCTGCTAAAAAGGTCATCATCGAGGAGAAGAAGGCCCATCTTAGTATCTCAGACTCTAGGACTTCAGGTCTAAGCTCTATGCAGTTTTTTCTTGTCTGTGAGCCATTTGGTTAAAGGGTGCTCGAAACTTAGGTCATTTCAATGTTAAAATTAATGATGATAATGCCCCTATAACCTATTAATTTTAACATTCAAATGACCTAAGTTTTTGGCACCCTTCAACCAAATGGCTAGTAGACGAACGCTTTCGAATGCTTACTTAAAAAAAAAACTGCATTGAGACCAACACGAAGTCCTCGAGTGGCTTGTTGGAGTCAATATCATATGGTCCAATAGCTTTCTTAGAAGGTGAATCTTCAAGTCCTAGATTTGCCGCAGAACCACAACGTATGTCTATGTTTTATGAGTTTTGGCAAAAGCGTGAATTCTTAAGATCTTCTTTTTGAATTGGCGACGATTTCGACTTGATCGTTCGTAGCTTTTCAAATTCCGATCGGAGCTAGCTTTTGGATAGTATGCCGATCGCTTTTAGCTTTTCAAAGTTGTGTTTTTGAAGTGATAACAATACTATAAAAGAAGAGACTTGGTTCATTATGTAATCATCACTCATGAAGCAAAGGGGAGGTGATCAAGCCAGCTCTTGGTGTTCTGAAGCTTTGGAGGTGGAGTTTTGGTGAAGGAGAGGCTACTCTCTTGGAGCAAGAAGTCTTCTACAAGGTGGTGGTAACTATCGTTTGTGAGTTAACCTTATATTTTGTTTTTAGGGTTTCTCTACCCTAATGTCAAAATTAGGGCTGGTTGATTTCCAATTTTGTTACACTATTTTGTGAGAATAAGGTTAGCTTCGTTGCTCGTTCACTTCTTACACTTAGATTATTTCAATATAATCTAAATTTTGTATCATCATCTTCTTGGATATTCTTCCATTAGCGAGTGCACCACTTTATATGGTTGAGTAGTACTCCCATGTTGTAATTTGGACATCGATCTTTTAGTGAGTAAGCATCCAGCTTACGTTCCCTATCCTTGTCTCAAGATCTTTCTTTTTATCTCTCACTTATCATCTTAATTAATTAAGTGTGTATGCTCAAAAGGTTTTAGTATTGGAACGATCCTGGGGCCCCAAATTCCAACATAGCTCATACCTAAAACAATATGAGCACTTTCACATGGTATCAAAGTGTATGGGGATGTGATGAGCTGTTGTTTTTTATCATGATGATTAGAGGTATCGTTGATGTTGCCATGGAATTATGTATCTACCTTCATTTATAGTTGTTTGCCTCAATTGTCTGAGCAAGAATGTGCTTTTGTGGTGCATTGAACTTTATAGCATTTATCTAGATAATGAACACTCTAGGCTATTGTTACCCATCCTTCAAGAAGGATGACAATTGCATTTTCATCATTTGATTGTGTTTGAGCACATTATCATCTAATTCTAAGCTTTGAGTTTAGGTGCTTCACAAATTGGGACTATTCATATGAAGGGTTTCTTTTATGGGGAATAGTGAGCATTCATGTATGGTGTTCCTGTATTTGAAGTTGATGGCTTGGTTCAAGAAGACAGGGTACGTAATCTAACCTTGTTTTATGAACCTTGATTTTTGTAAAGGTCTTGTGTGTTAATGGTGTTTCTTGGTGTGCTACCAAAGAGTCTGGACTTCATAGTCTTCTATAATCAGGGACGCCTTTACAAGGTGGAAAAGTCCTTGTTGGCGACTTGGCAAGGAGGTAAACATAGAGGACATGCCCATCCTAAGTCTTTTTTAATTTTCACAAGCTAGGATATTGAAGGGAAGAAGAAAGCAATAATATGGAAGGCTTGTAATTGCAAGTATGTTAAAACTAAAGTTGTACTCACAAAGTTAGGGATGGAGTATTGTTGCAATTTATTGGAGGCGGCGAGATGGAGTATTATGGCAATTCTTTTGTAGAGGTGGCATATTAGTTGAGGAAATGTCCTAAGAAAATGGAGGATGCTTTGAAGTCTCCCTCATCTTCTTTTTTGGTTCACCTACATATGTTGTAGGGCACATTGCATTTAATATCTCATGCGAGTGCATGAATGATGTTGAATGATAACATGAAGTATTCGTAGATGATCACTCATTCGTGATGACAGTGCTTTTGGTTTGATTCCTTTGTTACCTTTGTTAAATCATGTGGTGTTGATTAACATTCAGTTAGTACTTAAATTGTTCATTTGGACCCTTATCTTGCATCTGTATTTGTGAGCTTTTCAAACATTTTTACATGTATTTTTGGATATGAGCCTATTAATGGTAGGGACTTTACATAATAAACTCCAACACCTTGTGACCTTTGCGTATTCACACAATGCTTACTTTATATCTACTTTTTGTCTTTTTGGTGCCTGTGTCTAGATCCCCTCATGTAGATTTCAAGGCACATATAGTTTGCTCTCATTGGGCAAGGTTGTATTACTGCTTATATTGATATGGCTTTTTTTTTGATGTTTCAGGTTACATTGGAATGTTCCACCGTTAGATGGCAATTATGTGACGTCTATTTGTTTTCAACCAGGAGATTATGGAATACTGTCGGTAACAACGAATTCCAATGTGCTATTCATGCTTAATGTAAACTCAAAAAACTTCTGTGAATGGTCTAAGAAGAACAGCCATAGGCTTCCCAGATCCTTCCTGGAGTTCCCTGGTGGGGTACAAGGACTGTCCTTTTATCCATCTGGAAAGTCCAACAGTGCAGTGGCATATAGCTCAAAGTGGGTACCTTGAGGAAGATTTTGGACAATTAGTTGCATCCTAATTTTTTACCTGGTCATCTGACTGAAGTTGTTGTTATCATGCAGGGCAATTTGCTTGATTGATTTTGAAAAGCCTGTTCCACAGGATAATGGTTTGACTTCAACTGATGTAGAGAAAAGCCACTTTTCAAATGGGGTTGCTCACACAGGCAAGGTGGCTATGGTACTTGAGAATGGGGGTCACACTGGTTCAAGCAAAAACTTTATTATAGTGCCTTTTAAGAACCCAGTTTTGTTTGTTGGATATGTCATGGAGAAATCTCTTCTAGTGGTTGAGAAACCATGGCTAGAGGCAGTAGAACATTTACCACCACCTGTTTACCGACACTTGTATGGAACATGATGCAAGGTCCAGTATTGCAATTTGCTGCTCTATTTTTTAATACAAGGTCACTGTCTCAACATGTGCAGGTGTAGACACTACCTCCCAGAACCTGAGGTTGAAAATGCGGAATGGGAGGTATAACCTGAAGTATGACATCATGGATGAAAATTGTACACCCACGAAGTTCACAGGAAGACTTTTCCTCTGGGGGTCCACTTGGCAACGGGCCTTCAATGCAGAGCATCGGGTAGAACAAATTGTATCCGATGTGGCTTCAGGTTTTTGCCCTTGCATAATATGTATGCATGCTTAAATGTGTCTCTCTTTCCAGAGATTATACAGTGCAAGAGGCATCATCTCAAGTTGGTCAGTCAATACCAAATAATATGTTTGATTTTTTATTTTCAAAATTCTCTCAGATTTTAGACAAGTTTTACCAAGTTGTAAATGTGGATAGGAAATTTTGATGGAAGGCTTTGTAAACAAGAGCAATTTTGTAGTGTATGCTCATCATTATTTAGGGAAAGAGTAATTTCGAACTACTCACTCTGGCACACTTTTTTGTCATGGAGGAAGCAAGGTGTAACTGATCCTTTACTTCTTTTTTTGTTATGGAATGGCAGTGCCTTATTAGGAGTTGTTCAACAAAGCAATATTTTGTGGTAGTTTCATAAGTACTCTCGTGGAGTTCAGACTGCAAAATCGTAAATAAAAAGTGAAAGATCCCGCAGTTCACGGTACATCCACACTTCGTGGAAGCAGGAAGTTTTTTTTAAAACCAGTTTTAAAGAACCTTCTTTGCTTGTCCCTGCAAGCAGATGGATTAACCTCCATTGCTTACTGGCACTAACTGGATTTCGTTTTGTGGGAGGTTTGTTGCTTAACAAATATGCCTATAAGAAGAGTTTGTTTTTCCCTCCAATCTATAGTTGCCATGTCTACTGACAGCCTCAGCTGTTCTTGTCTGAGCTCGTCCTTAGTAAAATGGATAGACTAGTGGTGTTCATTAGTAGAGTTTTGTGTGTTTCTTGATTTTGCTCTGTTTCATGTGAACTTAAGTTTTCTGATATTATGGTTGTATGTTCCATACAAATTTATTACAGTATGTATTGTTTTGGCATTTTATCAATAAAAACAGATATCACAGGCTGTGTCCTGAAAGAAAGACATGATGTAAGTTATCAAATATTTTCAACTGAATGGGGAGTCCACATCTATAGTCTGCTTCTGTTGATTTATGCCTCTGTTGGCCACATTTCTTGATGTCTGAAGAAACATTCCATTATGATGAAGAATTTACACGTGTGCTGAGATTGCTGCTATGTGATTTGTATTCATATCTAGTGGCAAGCTGTCTGCGTGCATGCCTTGCACATGTGATTTACGAAGACTAACACAGTAAGGTCTGAGATTTGGGAAGTATTTACTTTCTCTGCTCGAAGCTTGCGGATGTATCTCATCAATATTCTTATCAACTATTAAGATATTGCGAAAACATCAAGATACACTGGAAGTACATATAGCTCAAGCTAGCAGATAGTGACCACATCCGAAGGCTCCAAGACACAAAAATACCACTATCTCATCCTAGAAGTTCTACTTAATGCTCACATATGTTCATTCTTGTTTAAAGTGTTAATGGAAATTGCATCCTTGGTAAATTAATCAATATTGCAAATATGACGTTTACTCTCTTCATGTGTCCATCATCACGGAAAACTTGAGTAACAAGGATGCAGACACAAAAATACCACTATCTCATCCTAGAAGTTCTACGCAATGCTCACATACGTTGATTCTTGTGTAAAGTGTTAATGGAAATTGCTCCTTGGTAAATTAATCAATATTGCAAATATGACGTTTACTCTCTTCATATGTCCATCATCACGGAAAACTTGAGTAACAAGGATGCTGATATGAATATCACATGGAAAATTGCAGGAGGCAAAATTTGAACACATCTAGAACCCATTCTTATGCCTGCAATTGGAAGCTACACAGTTTGAAAGAGATGTACAATGATGGTCTAGGTAGTACTTTGATGTCCAAGGTCAGGTACCCAAAGTGTCAGCTTATGTAATTCAGAATCAGGTAGAGATGTACAATGATGGTCTAGGTAGTACTTTGATGTCCAAGGTCAGGTACCCAAAATGTCAGCTTATGTCAGAATCAGGGAGGTTTTTACTTTCTTAAAAGCTGTCAAACATTTTGAGGCTTGATTTTCGAAAGCTTTGAAGAGCATGCCACTGATCAGAGAATGGCTTGTTTAAGAGTGGAGCGCTACTTTTTTCTTCTACACACTACCCTATGCAGGGGACGAGAAGATTGGTGGATATTCTTGTTACATACTGCAGCTAGAGCACCATGAGTTGGTGACCTTGACCTTTTGTGGATGTGTTTTGCAGCTTCACAGATGTGTGTTATCAATAGGGGACTATAGATAGCTTATGTGCATAGCTCTTGGAAGGATACCTCAAGCTCTCAGTCTCTCATTTTAAGCATTTGCTCATATGAGCATACAAATCAGATGGGAAGAATGACAGTATGCGGATGTAAATGTCGACTGTGAGCGTGGCTTGGATGCATTTGAACACAGGTAACCGACACTATTGTCATAACATGCAGTACAGGGTCTTTGACCGCAGATTATATCTTAAATGAAGTATTGTCTAGATGTGATGGTGATTGGGAACGTTGAGTAAAATGTGCATCCTGTTTTATTAAATACCTCTCAATAGTGTGTTTTAAGAGAATGTTGTGTACAATAGCAGTGGGTTTTATGGAAGAGCTGACAGTAGAAATGGTGCATAGAAGGGAATGTGACTAGTGATGTATCAGTTGGGGAGAATTTTGTAAGCTTTGCAGCAGAATGGCTGAGTTTCAAGTAAAGATTTGTTTACCATACAATGTGGATGCAAGGTTTCAGGGTTTCATGCTATATTGATGTTAGTAATATACTGTACGTATCTTGTTGAAACTTTTGGTCAGCTTCTTGTACTGCATCGTTAAGAAACAGGATACAATTTCAAGTTTATCAAGAGGCAATAGTATGAATGCAGTTGTATGTTTAACACAGACGAATACTCCAAGTGTATGAAAAATTAATATAATGGGCCCAAATTTACCTGAGGAATGAAATTCCACGCGTCAAAGAGAGGTGATGACATAGATAAACGTTTATGATTGAATGGTCGTAGGGATGGGGATCATCAAATCATAGGAAGCATGTGCCACACTTTCTCAGTGATTGCTTACTGGGTCTCTTTTGAATGCATTAGTAGAGGATCCAAAGGTCCCAAATAAGGGAGAAAATTAGTAGTGTTCCAGAGGTGTGTTGAAGTGGTTTGAGCAACCCGCAATACAGATTTTTAGCCTTGGATGTAATGGATCGTAGCAGTTTTCAGGAAGCTTAATAGTAGTATTCCTATATTCCTAGATGGTAACTGGAGTAAGAGGAAAGATGTAAAACACATGTTTAAAGGGTTGCTCTTGAAAACGTGTTAACTGTTACAACATTAGCCCTATTGAATCTATCCATGGTAGCTGGGGGAATATTTTGAAAATCAGTTTTCAGATTTGGACGTTTAGCCTCTCACATGGTCCCTTCAAGGTGTAGGATATTCTTGAAGAGTAGGTAGTTCTGTTGGTATGCAAAGCTTGATTCTTTTAACCATTGACAATTCGTGCGAAGTTCCACATATTAGGTCAAACATGTGCTTGCTCAAGCAAGCTACAAAAAAGAGGATTATTGGTAGACAGTTGTAAGACAACTTTGATGTTTTTTTTTGGGGTGATGTGATAAATTTGTTCTTCTAAGATCAAACACTTGGATTATTGGGAGCTCAATGACATGTAAGCATGATCTATACGAGAGTGGTTCATGGTTCAATGAAGTTGATAATGCCCTTCCTTTCATCATGTAATTTCACCTTTATTCACATAAGGTTAAATAGTCTATATGTTAGTATTGTGTAATTTTGATACATTACCACAAAGGTAGTACAAAGAATAAGGCAACCCATGATCTACAACATGAGATTTTTTGATGTTAAATTATCCACTTGTAAATAGGGAGGGTTGAACCCTCTTGCCGAAATAGGGAGGGCTGAACCCTCTTGCCGACCACAAGAGGCGAGTGGCTCAATCGGCTGCCTTGGCGCGTGGACGAGTTCATGGGTATTGGATGCAAGAAGTTAAATATGAACATTTGAGCTGGAATAAATTCTATATGGGCATGTATTCATGATTGTTTTGTGGTAGTATACATCTGTAGTAAATTTATAAATGGTTCAACCTTGCACGCTAAGAGCAATCAAATAATATGGTAAAGGAGTTACATTATCAATTCACAGGCTACATTAGAAAGTCAAATAGTGTTAACAAAATGAAGTTGCACTAATGGATGCATATGTTGAGCATACATAAGAAGAGGATTTGTTAGGGCTAGATGAAGTGCTTTCTTGTGGTATGAGAGAATTATTCTTCGAATATGGAAGAATATTTGCATGTAAGAGAATTTGAATGGTCATTTTCTATGAGAATGTGTTTGCAATGTGATCCATGATATGATTAAGTCTAATCAAGTAGCGAAAGAAGTAAACTACACCTTTAGTACCAAAGAATTGAATAGAGCAAAAAACTCCCATAATATCAAACCACGGATAAGAATAATTCACATTACTTCCTTGCAAAATCAGGTTATAGTGGACTTTTTGCATACATTCAATGCCTTGATCAATAATAAAATGAAATAATTTTATGCATGGGAAAATTTTACGACATGGAGAAGAGGCAAAAGGCATTTGTGTAAGCACAAGAGGTGTGAGAGAAATACACATTTAGTCTGAGATAATTCACATATTAAGCCTCTAGACAACCAACCTATAGTTGTATAGCCACAAGTTCTAGTTAAAGAACTCCCTTAATCATACTTTCTTGCCTTATTTACCCACATAAACTGTGTGCTTTTTATTAGAGGCTTCCTAGCCTCTCATCCATGGTCTAAGGTCTAGGAACTAATTTTATAAAATTCCCTTCCCCTTAGTTCCGTTTTGTCCTCAAAATTGCCTCAAGTGGCTAATGGAAAGGATTCATTAATGGTAGCTTCCACTTGTCCCTATGTACTTTGTTCATAGTCATCCATATGCATTGTTTTTCCATATTAAGAAGACACTTGGGAAGGCACACCAAAAATTGGGAAACCATTATAGAAAGTTCTTATTATCTCCCATCATATAGACCTATTTTCCAACCATCACTCCCATAAAATCGTCATCCATGTGAAATAAGTTCATATGTTGTTTCCTCTTTAGAGTAATAATATGAAAGGTAAATGTGAAATCCAAGCTAATCAAACTTGGCTGATACTCATTCGTACTCTAGAATTTCATCTAGGAACAAGCTCGACTTAATTCCTCAAAAGAGAAATCCGTACTCGTATTTATATCTATGAGTAAATTAGAATTTGACTAAATTAGTTGTCTCTATATCTCTATAAAGAAAATGACTCTATAAGTGGGATCTTTTCCACTTTCCCTTTCTCTTAAAAGAGATTGATGAATTCATTTTCCCCACTCGATGAAACTACATAAACTCAATCTTTCGTTGCTAAGTAGCAGGGAATCAAACTGGCTTTATGAAGGGAATTGCAATGAAGATAAAAGTAAATGAATCCCTAAGTAAATTTGGAGCTCTACTCTTAAAATTTCAACTACAAGATCTCTCAACTAAGAGATGTGGACTTTACATCTCCTCTATGTCTAGTAAGAATCACACTTTATGTATGATGAGTCCTTCTCTTCCTATCCATAGAGGAAAGTTTCTCGAAGGGAAGTAGTTTCCACCATCCGACACCAATGGACCCTTCTTCCAATCCCAAAAGAACAATCGTACTAAACATATCATGTGTTCAAATTCCATAACTTAGGATTAAATTCTGATATGTCATAAAGAATGGATGCTTATGCGGATTGTATACTTTGCAAGTATATCTAGTCCCTAAGTGCCAAATTCGGTATTTTCTAGATCCCTGTATGGCATCACATCGCTCTTCCTACCAAGGGATCTAGTGCTCTTTCTAGACCTAAGTTCATTTCGAAGACCTAAGTGATATTAAAATATTTTGATAGTGGTGTGTGAACACCCTTAGGACCATTGGGGCACTTTTTCCTTCTTTAGGATGTTTTCATTCTCTTGGCTTGTAGTATATGCATATAGCCCTAAAAGGGTTACTTATGTTTGTACATTAGCTCAACAATTCATTCAATGTTGTGTTGTGCTACAAGCTTCTTCTTCTTCCTTGTGCTTTTTGCTTGCTTCCACAGTCCTCACACTCCAACAATTGGTACCAGAGCAGGTCATTGTTTTCTTTAGGTCATTATCAGCAACCTTCCAATCAAAGTATAAAAATCACATGAAAATTGGCATTGAGATTTTGGTTTAAGCTCATTTTGGCCTCCAAACGTACTATCATAATGATCACATAGACAATTTCATCCTTTTGTGCCAACCATATATATGGTTTTGGGCTCGCTAGTACAAACACTTTGAAGTTTGCTACAAGTATAGTAGAGCTCATTTGGTATTTCTATTCAATTTATTTTTAGAAATAATCAATTTTCATTATGGTGTAGTCATTAGACATGGCTGAAAGCAATGATGTATTTCATATGTTGGTTGTTGAGGGTAAGCCAAATTGTTCCAACTATCTATTGTGGGCATATATGGTGTGTCATGTATTGGTAGCAAAGGCTTTTAGAATATTGTGGAGGGCGTTGAAAAACACGCCCTCCTAAACCTTCAAGTGGAGCTCAATTGGGTTGCATCATGTATTGGTAGCAAAAGGCTAGTGGAGTATTGTGCTGAGTGTTGAAACACATCATCCTACACCTTCAAATGCTATAATAGCAGGTGATGTTATTAAAACTAGTCCTACTATGGTTCCTATGGCAGATACTACAAAGCAACTTTGTTGGGATGGCAGAGGTGCACAACATATGCATTGGTAGCTTAGTCTATCAAGTGTGCCACTATCCCTCACATTCATTCATGAAAAACAACAAAAGATGCTTGAGATACTCTTATCACACTATATTATGCAAGAAACCAGGTCCGTATTGATTGCCTTTGAAAATAGTTCAAGACCGAGCATATGAATGAAGGAGATTCAATGGAAACTTTTTAGACAAAGATCAAGGATTTCAAAGAGTAGCTAATTGCTATAGACAAAATCTTTTGAGGTAGTTCACTTGTGTAGATTGTTCTTAGTGTTCTTCCATATTCGTATTTGAGTTTTGTTCTACTCTTTGCATAATGAAAGGCAATCAAAATGCCTTATCTTTTGATGAATTACTCTCTTTTTTTTGCAAGAACAATTTCGACAAAACAATTCAATTATGCATGTTGCAAATCAGCCTTCTTTCCTAAACAGAAGAATAAAAAGAAATCAAGCTTGTTGATATGTTTAGGTAGTGATGTGTGTGAACACTCTAGGACTGCCGGGGCACTTTTTTCCCTCTTTAGGAGGTTTTTTTCCCTCAGCTTGTATATACGCCTATTTCCCTAATGGGCTACTTATCGTTGTACATTCTCTAGTAATACATTCAGTATTGTGTGTTTGTGCTCCAAGCTTCTTCTTCTTCCTTGTGCTGTTCGCGTGCTTCTGCAGACGTCTATCTCCAACAATTGGTATCAGAGCAGGTTGTTGCTTCATCAGGGCGCCGTCGATACTCCTCCATTTGTAGTCTCAAAATCGCACGAATTTTGGTGAGCATACTCAGCATGTTTTCGAGATCAAAATAGCTTCGCATTGTCGTGCCGAAATCGCGATCTGAGCTCGTTTCGGCATCCAAACACACTATCATAGCGCTTGTGCAGGCTATTTTGTCTTTTTGTGCCAAAGATATATACCAGTTTCTATTCGCCAGTTTAAGCGTCTCGAAGTCTGCTACATGTCTAGCAGAACTCGTCTGGGAAGTTCTGTTCAACTTTTTGAGATACAGCCAATTTTCTACATCAAGGTATTTTAGCCATCGACCACGGCTGAAAGCAATGATGTATTCCGTATGTTGGCTGTTGAGGATAAGTTGGATGGTACCAACTACCCATTATGGGCTTATATTGGTTGCAAAAGGATTGTGGAATATTGTGCAGGGTGTTGAAAGACGTCCTGTTACACCTCTGACTACAGGTACTGCAAATACAGGTGCTGGAGCTGATGAAGATGGTGTCGAAGATGATATTCCACAGATTCCTGTTCGTGTTGTTGTTTCTGGTGCACCTACTGTAGAGAAAATTCGGTGGGATGGCAGAGATGCCCAGGCACATGCATTGATAGCTTTGTCTGTCAAACGTGCCATTATTCCTCACATTCGCTCTTGCAGAACAACTAAGGATGCTTGGGATACACTTACCACATTGGACCAAGCTAGGAATGAGGCTCGTGTTTCTTACCTCCGAAAACAGTTGGAGAGTGAGCACATGAATGAAGGTGATTCTATGGACAGTTTCCTAAAGAAGATCAAAGACTTGAAGAAACAATTGATTTCTGCTGATGAGGTTATACCAGATAGCTCACTTGTACATACTGTTCTGAATGGTCTTCCTGATTCATATCAGAGTTTTGCTTCTACTCTTCGTTTGAGGATGAAAGGCAATCCGAATGCCTTATCATTTGAGGAGTTAGTCTCTGTTCTATTGCAGGAAGATCAGTCCAGGCAGAACATGTCCATTATGCGATTTGCAGATCAAGCTTTCCTAGCTAGTCAGAAGGGCAAAGGAAAATGGAGCTCTTCAACTAGTAAGCAGAAATCTACTAATTCTGCATATTCGAAGAAGGAAGATAAAGATGAGAAGAAATCAAAAAAGCAGAAATTGTTTTGTAAGTACTGTAAAGGGAATGATCATATCATAAAGAACTGTCCAAAACAAGCTGCTAAAGAGGCAAAGAAGAAAGAGGCTGGAATGGTTGTTGCAGAGGCCTCTACACCAAAAACAGAGTCTGCAAATCTTGTGCAGGAAGAAGAATGGGCTATACTGTCTGCAGTTTTGACCCATCTTCTCATGAGGAGTGCATGTCTGTAGTAGACTCAAATGTTTGGTATTTTGACAGTGGGGCGACCAAACATATTACCTCGCAGCGCAGTTTCTTCTCTTCACTCGAGCCTGCCCCTACAGGGAATACTGTTACATGCGCCAATAACTCCTCTTATCCTGTTATGGGAGTTGGTAAGATCATTTTGACTACTGCTGATGGTAGTTCTTTCACTTTGTCAGATGCTTTATTTGTGCCAGGGATAAAAAAGAACCTGTTATCGATTTCTGCATTAGCCAAGATTGGCTTGGTTGTGAAATTTTTTGATGACAGTTGTATAGTTCATGATCTGTCAAATGGCGATGTGATTATTGCTTCTGGTATTTTATGTCGTGCGCTGTATAAGCTCATAGACAATGAAAGATCTGTAAATGATTTGGCATGTGCAATAAATGATTCGCAGGCTATGTCAGATGCAAAGCTTTGGCATGCATGCTTTGGTCATCTGAATTTTGCTAGTTTGCTATGCCTGCAGAAATCTGAAATGGTGTCCTCGTTGCCCAAACTTGAGGTACCTGGAAAACATGTTTGCGAAGGCTGTATTTTGGACAAAATGCAGCGTTCATCCTTTTCAAAAGATGGTTCAGTTCGGGCTACTCAGAAATTGCAACTTGCACATAGTGATGGCTATGGTCCTATGCAGACACCTTCTTTTGGGAATTATCTTTACTTCGTGACTTTCATCGATGATTTTTCTAGGCATGCATGGGTATATCCATTGAAGGCAAAGTCCGAAGTGTTCATGTGCTTCAAACAGTTTTTGGTTTTGGCTGAAAATCTGTCAGCATGTAAAATGGGCACCCTCTGTTCTGATCGAGGGGGGGAATATATGTCTTTTGATTTTAATGCATTTCTGGCTGAACGTGGGATAAAACACCAGTGTACAGTGCCGTATACACCTCAACAAAATGGAGTTGCTGAACGAAAGAACAGGTCTCTCATGGAGATGGGCGAGGTGTATGGTCAAGAGTCAGGCTTTACCTCATAGTTCCTCGCTTGAGGCTGTCACGTGTGTAGCATTTGTACTGAACAGGTGTCCCACTAAAGCGCTGCATTCTATCACTCCATATGAGGCTTGGCATGATTGCAAGCCATTTGTTGCTCATCTGCGTGTTTTTGGTTGGTTGGCATATGCATTAGTGCCTGAACAACATCACACAAAATTGGATGATATAGCAGTAAAATGTATTTTTGTTGGGTACAGTTCTGAAAGTAAAGGCTATCGTCTGTATCATCCACAGACTAAACGCATTCTGATTAGCCGTGATGTTGTTTTTGTGGAAGATGCTAGTCAACCATTGCTTTCATGTACTAAGGAGACATCTGTTAGCTTCAAAGACATGTATGATACTTTGATGCCTCTTTTTACAGGTGGACAGTCTAGTGCTGGCCCTAATGAGGCAACTTCTTAGCCTTTGCAGGTTTCATGTGATGATGCAGATCATTCCATTTCTGATGCAGATTTACATGATGCACTAGTTGATGAGAGAGCTGATATTGAGCAGGCAAAAACTATGCCAAAATGGTTGGTGCAGACTTTGCGTGATAGCAAATTAGATGCACCTCTGTTATATCATACTCGTTCAGGCTCTCATAGTGCCTCTTTTGCATCAGATTGCTATGCTATGGCTGCATCTAGTCTCTGTGACGAGAATGAGCCTGTTTCTTTTGATGAAGCACAAAATTCAGAAAATTGGATGGTTGCTATGCAATCTGAATATGATGCAATAATGAAGAATGGTACTTGGTCTTTATGTGACTTGCCTCCTGGCAAGAAGGCCATTGGCACTAAGTGGGTATACAAGCTAAAGCGTAAACCTGATGGTACAATTGATAGGTATAAGGCTAGGCTTGTTGCAAAGGGTTATGCGCAGGAAAGAGGCATTGATTTTGATGAGACCTTTGCACCTACATGCCGTATGACTACTGTTCGGAGCATTTGTGCACTTGCAGCCCATCATGGTTGGAATGTACATTAATTGGACATTAAAAATGCATTTCTAAATGGTGACTTGCATGAAGAAGTGTATGTTTTTCAGCCCCGCGACTTTGTGCAGAAAGGGCATGAACACCAGGTGTGCAGGTTAAAGAAGGCATTATATGGTTTAAAGCAAGCACCACGTGCTTGGTATGAGAAGATACATGCCTATCTAATTGCACATGGTTTTGAGAACAATCCAACTGAAAGCACCTTATATGTTAAGTGTGCTAATGATGTGCTTTTGATCATTGTTGTCTATGTTGACGACATGTTGCTCACTGGTCCTATTGAGAAGCATATTGCTGATTTTAAGGCTGATTTGCATGCCTCGTTTGAGATTCTGATTTGGGGCATTTGCATCACTATTTGGGCATTCAATTTATGCAAGTTGATGGTGGAATGGCTTTGTGTCAAACGAAATATATTGACACATTATTGCATCGTTTTGGCCTTGAAGACTGTAAGCCTATTGCCACTCCTATGGAGACAGGTTTACGGTTGAGTCTTCATGATGTTGGAGATGCATTTGATGCTGTTCTCTATCAGCAGGCTGTTGGATGCTTGATTTACTTATGCATTACTCAGCCAGATATTCAGTTTGCTGTCTCATAGATGAGCAGATTTATGCATTGCCCTGGAGTCAAGCATTGGCAGGCGGTTAGGCACATCTTTCGCTACTTGAGTGGTACTCGGCTACTTGGGTTGTTTTATCCCAAGGGGGGATCACTACCGCCAGATTTGCATGCTTTTTCTGACTCTGATTGGGCTGGTTGCTATGACACTCGTGTGTCCACTAGTGGCTTTTGCTTCATGCTTGGTAGCTCATGTATATCTTGGTTGAGCAAGAAGCAGCCTACTGTGGCCACTTCCAGTTGTGAGGCTGAGTATAGGACAACTTTTACTGCTACCGTTGAGTGTGTGTGGCTCAAATGCCTTATGACTAATTTGTGTGTTGGTCAGTCTTCTGCCACCACCATCTTCACTGACAGTTAGAGCGCATTGGCAGTTGTGAGTAACCCTGTTTTCCATGCTCGCACTAAGCACATTGAGGTGCATTATCATTATGTTAGGGAGAGGTTCTCTGCTGGGGAGATCAGCTTGGCATATGTGCCCACGCAGGAGAACATTGCATACCTTTTCACGAAGGCTATGCCTAGGGAGAAGGTTGAAGCTTTCCGCAAAGCTTTGGGCTTACTTCCTTTTGTGGAGTGACTTCCACATAGCTTGGCACTTCCTTATACATGAGTGCCAGCTACTTGTTCACCGCATCACTCCCAGGGGGGATTTGTTGATATATTTAGGTATTGATGTGTGTGAACACTCTAGGACCGCCGGGGCACTTTTTTCCCTCTTTAGGAGGTTTTTTTCCCCCGGCTTGTATATATGCCTATTGCCCTAATGGGCTACTTATCTTTGTACATTCTCTAGTAATACATTCAGTAATTGTGTGTTTGTGCTCCAAGCTTCTTCTTCCTTGTGCTGTTCGCGTGCTTCTGCAGACGTCTATCTCCAACAAAGCTCGTCTACTTGTAAGAAAAAGTTGACTAATATTGTCGAGTAAAGAAGGAAGATAAAGATGGCAAGAAAATAAAAAACCAGAATTAGTTTTCCAGGCACTGTAAAATGATAATTTCATTAAGAGTTATTCTAAACTGGTTGCAAAAGAGGCAAAGAAGAAAGAGGTTGGAATGGTTGTTGTAAAGATGTCTATACTTAAAACTGAGCCTACTAATCTATTTAGAATGAAAATGTGATTTAGTAGTGAGTGAAGCTTGTTTAGACTAATATCTATGGTCTTGTAGATACCTTCATTTGGGACTTACCTATACATTGTGACTGTCATTAATGATTTTTCTAGGCATGCATGGGTTTATCCATTGAAAGCAAGGTCTGAAGTGTTTATGTGCTTTAAACAGTTCTTGGTTATGGATAAAAAATTATTGGCATGTAAATTTGGAACCCTTCACTGTGATTGGGGAGGGGGTATATATCTTCCAAGTTTAATGCATTTTTGTCCAAGCATGGGATAAAACATTGGTGTGTAGTGCTGTGTACACCTCAAAAAAATGGATTTGTTGAGAGAAAGAATACGTCCCTCATGGAAATGGCAAGATGTATGGTTAAGAGTTAGGTTTTATTGTATAACTTCTGACTTGAGGCTATTACATGTGCAACATATGTACTTAAATGGTGTTCTACCAAACCTTTGCATTCTTAACACTCCATATAAGGCTTAGCATGGAAAATTATTTGTTGCTCATTTGTATGTTTTTGGTTGTCTAGCATATCCATTTGTGCTTGAACAAAAACCTAGAAAATCGGATGATAAGGTTGTGAAATATGTTTTCATTGGCTACAATATTGAAAGCAAAGTGTATTGTCTATATGATCCATAGATTAAATGCATTTTGATTAGTCGTGATGTTGTTTATGTGAAAGATGCAATTCAACCCTTATTTTCATGTGTCATGGGGACACATGAAGAAACCTTGACCAAGCCTAGATTATATATGGATTTACCATATTTAAGTTATGGGGAGTAAGTAGGAAAGTCGTCTATGATATGATTGGATAGTTAAGTGCAGTTGAGTCCGATCATGGCTTTTTCAAGACAACTAGAAGATGGACGCATACCACATGTATCACACAAGAGGTCAAGGATTTGATTATCATGTTTCAGACAATAGAGAGCAGGATGTCACCAAATAAGAAGGATATAAGCAAGATCTAACTTGGAAAAAATCAATTTGGAGGACCTTGTTCACCTTTTGATGTTTCTTAGGTAATCCTATTTTCACTTGTCAGTTTGCGATTTTAGCTAATTAGACATAGTGAAAAGTTAATTAGTAACATATAACTAAACATAAATCAACTAATATAAAATTTAACAGTAACAAGCTAGTTAGTAATAGTTACTATGGCAACAAGCTAATAGTTAATAGTAGAAGTTATGCATACCTAGTTAACAAGTAACAAGATAATAAATAATAGTGAAAGCTATGCATACCTAAACAACTAATAAAAAGCAAATTAGTAATAGTTGATTCTAATTTAGGTAGGGACTGTGAAAGATCCATCTTCCTTTCAGCACAAAATAGATTTTGACTTGACATATGAATTTCATAAGGAATTCTTAAGTAGTATTAATCTAATTTTCTAGGTTCATGCACAAGTTGTGCATAAAGATGAAGCAAGATAGCAATATAGTTGAAGACACTTTGAGTCCACCTAATTCACATGTTTGAACTATGAAGGCCCAGGTTGCACATAGCTTAAACAAGGAATTAGCAAGGGATGTTCTATTCCACCCTACTATTGGACTTCACGCTATTGGACACACTTTTTTTTCTCTCTCCTATAAAAGGGCTTCCCGTTGCCTTCAAAATAGCTATAATGTGACCCCAGTAATCTAATCTATCTATAACTCATGAAGAACTAACCCCAAACTCAACTTACTTGGTAGATATAACTCTCATATTGGCCATCTCATCTCAAAACTTGTGGACCATGGAACAAAACTCCAATAAGCTATTATGAAACCTTGCAAACTTGCACAAGTATAATGAGACTGTGAAAAAAGGTTGGGAGAAGACTGGAAGTCTCAAGGTAGATGATGTCCATTTGAAGGAGGAGAATGAAGTTTATAACTGAAAATTCTATGAAGAAAATTGGACATATCTAGGCCTGGATACAAGATTGAAGAACCTACAAAGCTAGCACATGGAGGTTTAATCCTACAAAAAGGAGTTTATTTGGTGATAGTACAAGATTGATGCCCTTTAGGTGGAGAAAAGTGCTATAACAAAATGACTCTTGAGATTCATTGAGAAGCGCACAATTTTGGAGGATGCCAAAGTTGAGCTCAAAAGAAAAAAAGCTCTAGAGTGCATCAAATTAGCAGGACTCAAGAAAAACATTGCTAACTTGGAGTTTCACACGCACATTACTGCAAGCAAGTGGAGAGTGAAAATCAAAGTGCAAAAGCGATCCAAGTAGGTTAGCTAGTGGGCATAGCTAATGGAAAGACTATAGTGAACTAATAGCACTGAATCAAGAGAAATTTAACTTTGCTTGGGATAAAATCAAAGAAGTCTTGGATGATTGTGTGTTAGATTGGGAAGTGATTCTAAAATCATGTGACCAATTTGAGCAATAAGCTCAATAATATAGACTATGGGTTCAATTCTACAATGAATTCTTGTAATGCTTCCAATCATATCATTGGAAGTCTTGAAAGAAAAGATATAAATCTCCACCAGAGGTACGATCCGATTAGCAACTTTGGAGGGTGATATTTTAATTAATTACATTAGTGGATGCCACACTAAGAGGTATCTAATCCTTGATGATATGATGGCAATACTCAAAATTTCTAAAGATTGAAAGGGCGAGGAATTAAGAATTAGAGAAGAAGCTAAAGAAGAAGATAGGTAAAGGATCCTTCAATGTAAGCAACTAATGCAAGGGCTTTCCAACCCTCTTCCATCCAACCCGATTCAAGTATTTACACTTAGAGTAATAGATGAAAAATTTGTGAAGGACATGCCACGGTTACATGCCATGCTTGGACTAGAATTTAGAGAAGGAATGATCACTCACATCAACTCAAGCATAGCAAAGAGTGATATGTATGGAATTAGCTTGGGCTATGCAAGAAGCTATCTTTTAAACAAATGTGGACATAATTAAAGTACACGCATGCAAAATAACTTGTTTTGGAGAAACTATGATTTTAACTAACATTGAAGGATTGGTTTCGTTAGAAGAACTTTTTTTAGTGGATGAGCCATACATGGAGGAGAAAATCATACTAAGTCAAAACATTGGTTGAACATGCATTCTCCGACTGTGAATTACTCTTTAGGATGTATGCTTGTTGGTAACATACACATGTTAGAATGTTGTCGTTTTTTAATCCACATTGCTTTGCACTTGAAATGGAATGTTTGATTGCATTTCATGATTCTCATCCCTCTTCGCATTCAATGAAAACATCTTGTGAAGAGAGTTTCATTAAAAGTGAATGGTGAGGATCAGTACCTAGAGCATTGAGAGGTGAAGATAAAAGATGAGGCAAAGTCTTCAACAAAAGTCATGGGCTCTACACTCAAGGAAGATCATGAGAAGGCAACCAAAGTTCCTTCACCAAAAGAAAAGGAAAGAAAACCAACATGAAAAGCTCATCGACATTTTCACCTTCAAAGATGAGAATAAAACAGAAAAGAAAAAATAGTTTTGCAAATCATTAGGGGAAAAAGTGAACCCTGCATGGGCCTTGTAAGGATTCCTAATTTTTAGGGATTAAAAAGCTAAATCAAGGTCATTAAGGGGGCAAGTGAAACCACTAGTGGTATTCTCACATAAAATATTTATTTCTTACACTACTTTATTTCCATTATGAAAGAGAATAATTGTGGCCTTTGGATCCTTGAAAAGAATGGCCAAGATTAAGACGTACGTGCATAAGAGAGAGAGGACTTCTGACAAATATTAGGCGTGGGGAATCTAATGATCACTCTCTGCAAAGTTTTCAACGCTTGGATCATGGGTAATCAGACGAAGAACCGCATTTGGGGCTGAGCCATATTTCGTGGGTATTCTGAGCCCTTAGATCAAGGCAAGATCGGACGGAAAACCGTGATTGGGGCTGAGATACAATTTCTGCACATTTTCGACCGTCCGATTATCTTGGCATGCTATGGAGCACAACAAAAGGCGCGTTTTCATCATGGGCAAGCTTTTCAGCCATTAGATCATCATTCAATCCGATGGCTACAAGTGAAGGCGCCCAAAAAGCCTGGCATTTAAGCATAGCCCTCCGATCGTAGGCCAGATCCAAGGGTACATATTCGAAGGCGCATTTTTGAAGTCTCTCTTGATCTCAACCATCTAATTTCAAGCACATCCAAGGGTCCAAATGCGATGCCGCCTTGACTTTTGCCATTGAACCTCCATCATTGGATCCTTAAGCCAATCCAAGGGCTCTAGTTGATTGGGAAGCTTTTCAAAACCATTCAAATGGCTGAAACCATGAGTTCAAGGTGGTTTTCTCTACTTTGACCACAAAAAAACAAGGGAACCCTATGCCTAGCCTATGTGATTAAGTGACTAGACTGTGTCCACCACCCTCTTCTCATTGGTCCATCACTAAACACTCCTTAATCTAAAAGGCCCATGCAGGGTTCGTTTTTTCCCCTAATGTAATATAAGGGAAATGATCATGTCATAAAGAGTTTCCAAAATTGGCTATAAAAGAGGCAAAGAAGAAAGAGGTTGGAATGGTTGTTGTAGATGCCTCTATACCTAAAACTAAGTTTGCTAATCTTGTTTAAAATGAAGAATGAGAATTTACTATTGTTTGCAGCTATGACCCATCTTCTAACGAGTACTGTATGCCTGAAGTAGAATTGGATGATTGGTACTTTGATAGTGCGGCAACCAAAGATATTACCTCATAGTGCAATTTCTTTGATTCACTTGAGCTTGCCCCTACAAGGAATACTGCTACATGCTAACAACTCATCTTATCCTGTAATGGGAGTTGGTAAGATCATTTTGACTACTACTAATGGTAGTTCTTTCACCTTGTCATATGCTTTGTATGTGCTAGGAATTAAGAAAAATTTGTTGTCAATTTCAGCATTAGCCAAGATTGGCTTGGTTGTAAAATTTGTTGATTACAGATGTA
Source organism: Ceratopteris richardii (assembly GCA_020310875.1). Lineage (NCBI taxonomy): Eukaryota > Viridiplantae > Streptophyta > Polypodiopsida > Polypodiales > Pteridaceae > Ceratopteris > Ceratopteris richardii. The sequence goes on along the minus strand of CM035428.1, from coordinate 176,039,589 downwards.
CGATTCATGATCTCTCAAATGGCGATGTTATTATTGCATCTAACATTTTATGTCATGGGATGTATAAAATCATAGACTTTGCAAGATTTGTAAATGATTTCGCATGTGCAGTTCAAGATTCTTAGGCTATTTCATATGCAAAGCTTTGGCATGCACACTTTGATCATCTGAACTTTGCAAGTTCTTTACGCGTGCAAAAATCTGAAATGGTGTCCTCTTTGCCAAAACTTGAGCTACCTTGTAAATATGTCTATGATCACTATATTATGGGCAAATGTAGCATTCCCCCTTTCCAAAAGATGGCTCAGTTAGAGCTGCTCATAAATTGAAGCTTGTTCATAGTGATGTTTGTGATCCTATGCAGACACCTTCTTTTGGGAGTAACTTTAATTCATGAATTTTATTGATGATTTATCCATGCATGCATGGGTATACCCATTGAAATCAAATTTTGAAGTGTTTATGTGCTTCAAAAAGTTTGTGGTCATGGCTAAAAATCTCTCATCATGTAAATAGGGCACCCCCATTCTGATTAAGGGGGGGATACATGTCTTCTGATTTTAATGTATTTTTAGTTGAACATGGGATGAAACATCAATGTAAAAGGCCATATACACCTCAAAGAAATTGAGTTTCTAAAAAAACAAAATGGTCTCTCATGAAGATGGCGAGGTGTATGGTCAAAAGTCATGCTTTATCACATAGCTTTTGGCTTGAGGTTGTTATGTTTGCAACATATGTACTTAACAAGTCTACCACCAAGCACTATAATTGATCACTCCATATGAGGCGTGGGATGGTTGCTAGACATGTGCTGCTTATTTGTATGTCTTTGATACAAAGAGACAGTAGTTTGCTCCAGAGATGTGTATGATGCTTTACTACCTCTTTTTATAGGTGGATAGTCAAATGTTGGTCCATGTGAGGCAATTTCTCAGCCTTTAAAAGTTTCACATGATGATCCAAACTCTTCCATTTCTGATACAAATTCACATGATGCACTCATTGATGAGAGGGCTAACAGAGAAGAGGCTAAAACTATGCCCAAATGGTTGGCACAGACTTTGAGAGATAGCAAATTAGATACAGCTCTATCATATCGTACTTGTTTAGGCTCTCATAGTGCTTCTTTTGCATTAGATTGTTATGCAATGACTGCTTCTAATATTTCTAATGAGAATGAGCCTGCTTCTTTTGATGAAGCACAAAATTTAGGAAATTGTATGGCACCTATGCAATCAGAATATGATGCTATTATGAAGATTTGTACTTGGGCTTTACGTGATTTTCCTCCACGAAAAAAGGCCATTGGCACTAAATGGGTATACAAGCTGAAACATAAAATTGATGGAGCATTTGACAAGAACAAGGTGAGGCTTGTTGCAAAAGGTTATGCCCAAGATACAGACATTGATTTTGATGATACATTTGCTTCCACATATCGAATGACCACTAATCGTAGCATATATGCACTTGCAACTCATCATGGTTGAAATGAATTAGGGGAAATACGAGGAACTTCCTTCATCCAAGTGCAGCCAAGATTTTGACAATTGCTTCATCAATCAATTGTATTGCTTTGAATTCCTTCGAAAGGAAGTACATTTTATTTATAGTATCACCTCATGTTCTTAAGAAAAAAGTAGTATTTTGTGCCCTAAAAACCCTTGGTGTGGCCATTGCCATGTTTTGTGCCTAAAGATGATATAGAAGAGATGTTTGGGATCATTCATACTATTTTTATAGAATTTGTTTTGTTGATGAAACTCAAACACCAATTGATGTTTTAGATAAAGACCTGAAGTCAAAGAATGAAGAAAAGATCAACAATTGAAGATTGAAGATGGAGTATGTTTAGGAAATGAAGACTTGTATACATATGTACATTAATTTGTAGTTAGCTCACTTATACCTTTTGTATGGTCATGAGCTTGTACATATATACCTATATATTCAAGTAAAAAGTTGGGGCAAGTATGAGAGAGCATAAGATGAGAAGAATTAGAAGTTGTAATAGTCATTAGACACTTGAGAAGTGAGGAAGAACTCTCTCATCATTCAGATGTAAAGTTTTCTGAATAGAAGAAAAAGTTGTGCCTGATATTTTGCTGTGCTCTCCTTCAGTGTTTGATCTTTTCAAGAATCCTTTTGTAGATGTCTAATTCCATAGTTAATGCTTCTATGGTTAAAGTTTGAGAGGCTAATTGTAAACAGACTGAGAGAATCATGTGTAGGAACATTTGTATGTGAAGAAGTGTTGAGTGTCTTCTGAAACAGGTGCAATCTTGATGGTCAAAGAATTGATCAGTTCTCAGTGCACAGTGTAAAGTTTTGCACAAATGAGGAGTCAAAATCTAAGTTACAAGGTAAGACATATATGGCTAAAAGCATTTGCTTAAACGGGTTCTAGTTTGGGAGAACTGTGTGTTAGAAGTTGCAGGCATCAAAATCGATTCTACAAGAAGACAGTTTCAGACATAGGTAGATTGTTTGGATCATTTCTCAAGATCTACTAAATTTTTTAAGAAGATTTAACTTGGAGAAGGTGTGAAATCTTTAGATTACACCTTGTGCAAAGGTTTATAGAAATCTTCACACACTTGATCAGTCAATGAGTGAGTTATGTGCAACAAACTTTTCTGAGTAGTGACTCTCCTCATAGTTAGTTCAAGATTTTGATAATCTGGTATTGATCCTCCAAATTGGTAAAGGTTTTGAGTTATTCTTGATATAGAAGTGTTCTAACATCAAGGATAACTTATTCTTTTGGAGATTAACACTCTCCATCATGTTTAAGTACAAGAACTTGTTAAAGAGATTCATAATTGATGTTCAAAGTTCAAGCTTTTGTTTATGTTCCTAAAGACATAGAGCAGTATTATCCATGATCATTATATATGTTTACTAATTGATCCAATATAGATATGCATGATTAACCAAGATTCAAATAGTTGCTTTGGGATTTTACTCAGTGATAGATAGGCATGGTTAACCAAGAATCAAATAGTCACTTGGGGATTTTATTGAGTGATTTGACTTAAGGATAAGAAATATTAAACAGGTCCACTAAGTGCCCGACCATATTTACCTTCATTATCATCAAAAAATAGTGCATTATTACACCTAGATCAAGAGGAACTAGGTGGAAATTTATTTCCAATTCATTGCTTGATAGGTGAAGGATTCAGAGAGTGGATATTATTCCCAGGTCAAAGCTTAAGAATGGTGCACCTGCATTCAATAGGTAAAGTTTGTTTTTATGCCTTTTTGTGTGGTTGTCTAAGTGCATTCGCATAAAACATCTTTACTGGAGCCTTGATCCTCCATATGATCTTTGTTGTGCATATGCATGGGGTCTAATGTGGAGTCCCCTTTCCTCTATGCCTTTTCAATGGTACTAGAATAATTTTCAACTTCAATCTCTTTTGTGATAGATAGCCATATTATATTGCTAACCACTCCTATATGTATGAAAATTTTTATGATCACTCAAGATCCATGTCCTAGTGAGGCCCAAATGTGTGCTTGTCAATTGGTGAATCTTGAAGAATGATAAAAAACCACATTCATCCTCACAGATGTACTTTTTTGCCCATCTATCTAATCATAAGCTTGTTGTATTCTCAAATTACCTCTCAAATTTGATCCAACGCGTTTACTTAAGCTTCTTGGTATATGTGTATGTTTTTTGCTTTGCAATTCCCTGGTTTTTGTATTTGGCAAAAAAAACTGACAGGTCCTTGGTAGAGTTTAATTTGGAGATAAAACTCCTTTTCAAGAAGCTATTTGTACCACACCAGTAAGTGATATCATGTGAATCACTAAGTGGTCATAGAATCTCTTTTGTGGTTTCTTTGCATGTCTCTTTAGGGTATATATGGACAAAAGGTTGTCCTCTTGCAATTCCTTATCTTTAAGATATGCATCAATGTAAGTCATTTGACATTTCTTAGGTGGATACATATTTGTTATAGTTCTAAGTGGTGTTTCTTATAGCTTTTCAAGAATATCTACCAAGTCTGAGAGTTAGTGTACTATAAAAGTATATCCTTGGGCCACTATGAAGATGGAAACCAAAAAATTAGTTGGTAACATTGCTTATTTTCCATGGACTAGGTTGAATGGGCTTGGAGCTAAAGATGTTGTGTAGGAGTCTTTGTAAGCTCAAATTGTGTGATGCAACTACTTATCCCAATCTAACCTTCCATTGTTTATTAATGTAATAACTAACATGTAAAGGAAAGTGTTTGAAATCTTTGCTTGAGCATTTACTTATGAGTGATATGGTGTGGATGTACCATGGGCAATAAGGAACTTGGCCAGAAGGGTTTCAATCACTTCATTGATAAAATGTGTTCCTCTATCATTTACTAATTTTATTGGAAGTACAAAGCATGTGAAGATGTGGTCAAAAAAGAATTTGGTTGTAGTATGTGCATCACTCTTCATTGTGGCTTTGGCTCCCATGCCTTAGTCAAATAGTCTATGGCTATAATAATGTTTTGGTGTGGGATCCTTTTGTAGGGATTGTATTGGACCAATGAAATCTATGCATCACTTTGCAAAAGCCTTGCTTCCCATCATAACTTTGAGAGGAATCTCATCTCTCATAAAAGGAAATTTGGCTCTTTGACACACATCACATCATTATATATAAGCCTCATCCTCCATTTGCATCATAGGACACCAAAAACAAGAAAACATTCACATTTGTATTGTTCTTTCCAGAGAGGTGTCGTCCAAGCACTCTTGAGTGGGTTTCTTCCAATAATGGGAAGTATTTTGATTCATGGACACAAATGTAGAAAAAATAATGTCTATCACATTAATACAGTTGATTACCAATCAATGTACACTCCCTTTCACTCTCTTGGAAAGCACGCTATGTAGACGTAGACATGTCCCCAAGTAGCTTTCCCATTCTAAGGTAATCAACCATAGGTTGAATCCATTTATGATTACCAACTAGTCAATATAGCATAGCATACTCAACTAGAAGTTGATGTTTCCAGTCTTTACAATTGAGTACGTAGCATGCTACATCTTTATCCATAGATGGCCAATGTACCTCATCTCTTTTGAATTTTTGCATTGTTCTAGAGCAAGGATAATGAAACCCCAACAAGTGCTTATGGGCTCTCTCTATTAGCATTCACTGTTTGGCTTCATCTACACAACAATGAACGATGTCTTGGTTATTACAATGATAAAAACAACCTACATTGATTTGAAACTATTGAGATTCTTTGATTCTCTTCAAAGATACCTTGACATTTGGAAAACATAGACCATAAGCAATCACAAGCACTAGGTGTTCAACGCACTTAGGAACAACTTCCAAATTAAATAAAATTTCACCTAGAATGTCATTATTGATTGCACTCGTCTCTTCCCTGTTCCTTACTATAGAATGATGGTTGGATCAAACATGAGTCTTGCCTTTTTTCTTCAAAGTCATATTCCATAAGATATAGTAACCATCTAGCTAGGCATCTAATGGTGCAGGGTTCCTTCACTAAGTACAAGACTGCTTGCGGGTCTACAAGTATTTTATATTTAGTAGAAAATAAGTAATATCTAAATTTCTTCAATATGTTGACCATGCCAAGGCCTTCTCTCTCTCTCTTACACTCAACACTATTTATTTACCAATTGGCATAGACTATAGGGAAATCAAGTTTTCTATCATCCACTAGATGGGTTAGAATACATCCTATAGCATAATTGGAATTCTCCACATGAATGTGGAATGGCTTATTCCAATCTAGCACTTTTAATATCAACGATGTTATTACTCTCTATTTCAACTCTTGAAAGGCATGATCACATTCTTTGGTCCACTAAAAGTGATTGATTTATGTGTAAAGAGTATTTCCTATGATGGCATACATGTGAATGGAGCATTGATAGTAACCATAGTGACCCATGAATGTTTGAATCTATTTAGCAGTCTTTGGTCATGGTAATTTGATTTTTTCTTTCTCGATGGAGATTCCATGCTTAGAAGTGATGTGAACAAGGATTTTACCTTTATGCACTATGAATATGCACCTTTCAAGATTTAGGTAGACCTTATAAACTCAGCATTTGATAGAAACTTGGTTAAGATTCAATATGTGCTAACTTTGCACCTTTCAATGTGCACATAGGTCATCTATATAGAGTTATAGGCACTTCTGAAGGAATTCCTTGAAGACATGGCAAGTAAGCCATTTAAATTGCGGGCAATGTATACTTGATTGTACCCAAAACATCCATCGAAGAAGCTTTATACTTCTTTTCCCACCACACATTCTAACAAATGGTATGTTATCATTAATGGATAATTGTCCCGGATTGTTGCTTCAAATACTTTTTCAAATTGATAAACACATACAATTTTCCATCCTTTTTTGGCACAAGCATAACAAGTGATCAACTCCTTCCAAGTCTTTGTATGACCATGCAAAGACGTCTCTAGAATCCCTAAGAAGGTTGACCTATTCCATCTCTTCTCCATTGAGAGGTCAATGGTAATTTGGGTGCAAAAATCTTTTCCATTCTCATGAGAAACAATTACTTGTTTTAGTACTTTCTTTGTTATCATAAAATTTCCTTCATATTGCCTTTCTCCTTGTCATCCTAATCAAATTTTTCCTTTCTTCTTCTTTGTATTTTTTGAAACTTTTAGGGACCTTGAAGACTATTTCTTTATCTTCTTCATTATGATTAGAGGTCTTGGATTTTGTCTCATTTACTTGATATACTCCATTACAATAGGTGATAATTGTGGCGTGCCTCTAGAATCTAGTAGTCCTACATTAGTAAAATATTCACTCAACAATGTGTAAGTTCTTTGTCCCCTTTTTTCTAGGTTCTAACTCCTTGTGCCCAGTTTACAACTTCCTTCTCTTCCTTGAAGTTATCCTACATAGATATTTTAGGAAGTTGAGGGTCTAAGAATTCCCCTTTGGCATTTACTAGCTCAACCATAAGTAATTCATACCCATCTTCATCTTGACATGCAATCTATTTGTTGAATGCCACATCTAGTGTAGATAGTATCTATGCCCAATAATATGGTTCAAATTCTTCATCATTAAACCTCATGGGGATGTAACCTGGATCTTCTATTAGCCTATGAAAGTTGCATTCTTCCCACTTTAATATCTCATTTCTTTGACATCTCGCTTCTTCATGTTGAGAAACTCTGCACAACCATATATGAGTATCTTGATGCATCCAATCTTCATCCTCTCGCTCTAATTCACTTGAGAATCATCTTTAAAAAAATCGTCCACATTTGATGGATGGATTTCCATTGGAGTGGTGGCACATTTCTATATGAATTGGAGATCAAGTTGATCCTTGTCATTGTGCCTTGATGTTGTAGATAGACTACATTTCGGCCTCAATCTTCGAGTACATGTAATTGCTTTAGGAAATTCATACTAATAGATTCTCATAATTACTTGCTTTTACAAAGTAAAAATGGCAACAGTCTGCTTAAGCTCCACACCACAAGTTTGCACAATGAATCCCTCCAGCAATCTTAAGGATGTATCCATGTATCCATCTGGTAAGTGGATTTTTATTCATGTTGGACTCATGGCCCATTTACTCCACTTATCCATAAGGACTTGGTAGCCATGGCTACACCTACCCGAGTCAATAATGGCTTTGGTGATGTAATTGTTAAAGGTAATGGTAATACAACTGTTTTTATCATCACCCTCACTGTAATCTTCCTGAGTATGTTTTTGAGACCTATGTAGAGTGATTTTGTTACACTTAGAAGCATGCTCATAATGTTTCAAATACCTAAATAAGATATTGAGATTAGCATTCTCACAATTGAAAAATTCCTCACTAACATTCCCTATGCTTAGGACATCCAAGTTTATCATGGTATTTGGTGTCTACAATTCAGATTCTGTAAAGGGAGGTTTTATCACTTGCAATATCTTCCATTTGTCTTCTTGCGTTTCGTCCCATAAATGGGCTTGCCATCAATCATCAACATCATGGATGTTGGAATCAAATTTCAAGTCTTCCTCCTCTGGTGAAGGCAAATCTTTTAACTCATAGGTTTTTTTTTTTTTATTATGACACGAGCACTTGGTATGGTGGGTTCCAAGAATGTGTGAGAGGGTGCTATAGGCTCAATTTGTCTACTACTATTGCTAATTTTATTGATACTGCTACTGTTATTGCTACTGCTACTCCGCCTACTTCTACTACTATTGCTATTGTTACTGTTACTGTTACTACCACCTACCACTACGACTACGACTACCACTACCACTACCACTACCACTACCACTACCACTACCACTACCACTACCACTACCACTACCACTACCACTACCACTACCACTACCACTACCACTACCACTACCACTACTAGCATTACCATTACTACTACCACTACTAGTACCACTACCACGACTAGTACCACCATTACTACTACTACTACTACTACTACTACTACTACTACTACTACTACTACTACTACTACTACTACTACTACTACTACTACTACTACCGCCACCACTACTACCACTACTACCACTACTACCACTACTACCACTACTACCACTACTACTACTACTACTACTACTACTACTACTACTACTACTACTACTACTACTACTACTACTACTACTACCATTAATTTGTTACACTTATGTGTTCCCCAAGTAGCTTTGATGTGAACTTTTTCCCTATACATGGGCACTTTTTACTCTAGTGCTCGTTAGAGGTTTTTTACCCATGTTACCACATACATGATTCACTCATATGTGGTGGTACTTTGTACTTAGGGATATTATTCAACTCTTACTTCACTTCAGTTCATCGTCAATATAGTGAGCTATTCCAACCATCCATCTTCTCTCTGTGTCTTACTGTGTTTGTGCTCCTTGTGTTTGCTTCTCGTGTGTCTCTCACACTTCTACACACACCCAATAGTGGTATCAGAGCAGGTTTAGCTCCTTCTCAAGTTTCAGTTTTTTGCATCACGGCGCACACACACTTTTAACAGTGCAAATCAACTTCCGAGCATAAAATAGTGAATTCCAACAACCAAAAATATTTCCACCGATTCTAATAGGGTTTTACCCCCATTTTGAAGCCATTCATCTAGACAGAATTGCCATCAGAGTGATAGTTTGTGAGCTAAAATTTCAGCATTCATTTCAGCTTTCATCGAAGTAAACATTTTGTCACATTCTTGTTCCTTGTGAAATGGCGGGCAGCAATGACTTGTTTGGCATGATTCAAGCTCAAGATAAGCTTGATCGACCAACTATCCAATGTGGTCTTACATGATGAAGCATGTTCTTGCTGCAAAACAACTTTGGAACATAGTGGCAGATGTAGATCGAAGACCTGCAAGTTCTTCTACTTCACAGTCTATTGTATAGATGGAGCGTCTTCTTCAAGGAAGATGCTCAAGCTGATGCATTGATTGCAGTTTCTATGAGGCATCATATAGTTCCACACATTTGGTCATGTTCTACATCAAGACAAGCATGGGACACTCTTGCTTCTTTGTATGCCATGTGTAATGAAGCACATGTTGCATACTTCAGGAAGAAACTTGAGGATGTATGTATGGTGAAAATGAGTCGGTGGATGTGTATGTGACACGCATCAAGGACTTGAAAGAGCAATTGGAAAACATAGATGAGATTATTTGGGATGCATCATTCATTTCTACATTGTTGAAAGGATTACCAGAATCTTTACAAACCTTTACTACTACACTCCCTTTGGTTGCAAAAGGGAATCCTAATATGTATGCATTTGATGAGTTTGTGTCTCTTCTTTTGCAAGAAGAGCAATCTAGAGTGAATATGAGTGGTTTGATTGAGGGAACACAAGAACTTGCTATCTTACAAAAGGGGAAAAGCAAGTATGGTTCAACTTTGGGTTCATCAAAACCAAATCATCAACCTTCCTCTTCCACTAATTCCTCTAATGATGGTGATTTGCAAAGGAAGAAGAGACACACATATTGCTGGAAGGTTGGTCATACTATTGATGAGTGTAGAAAGCTTGCTAAATGCAATGAAAAGACGAAGGAATCTAGCATGTCTATTGTTGAAAATTCAACAAATGCAAAGAATGATGAAGCTAACATGGCTCAAGATTTTTGGGCATGTGTTGTTACATGTCATTATGATGAATCTTTGCATTCTATATGAATGGTTGTGAGTGAGGCTGATTCGGATTGGTTCTTTGATAGTGGTGCTTCAAAGCACATAACTTCATGCAAAAGGTTTTTTGTATCTTTAAAAGATGCACCCAAAGGAGCACATGTGGTTTGTGCAAACAATTCCTTTTATCCTATCATTGGATTAGGATAAATTGAGCTTACGACTGCAAATGGAGGTGTGATTCTCTTGAAAAATGCATTGTATGTGTCCGATGTCAAGAAGAACTTAATTTCACTTCTGTGTATTGCCAAAGTTGGACTTCATGTACACTTTGTTGATGATAAGTGTATGGTTCATGATTTCAGCAATGGCGATGTTATTGTGATGTCCGATACATTATGTAATGGTTTCTATCGCATGGATACATACAAGGGGGCTGCCTCGAATGCCTTGGTTGCTCATACTTCTTCTATGGCTGAAATGGAGCTTTGGCATGCTCATTTTGGTCACTTGAACTTCAATAGTTTGCTTTACTTGCAAAAGAAGGATATGGTTATTGGTTTGCCTACACTTGGGTCCATTGAAAAGCATGCATGTGAAGGATTCATTGTTGGAAAAATGCATCGTGCTTCTTTTCCAAAAGATAGTCATACACACACTACAAGAAAATTACAGCTTGTTCATAGTGATGTATGTGGTCCCATCAAGACTCAATCTTTTGGCAAGCATGTATATTTTGTTACCTTCATTGATGATGCTACTCTCCATACATGGGTGTATCCTATGAAAGCAAAGAATGAGGTATTTTCTTGCTTCAAAGCATTTTTAGCTATGGCTGAAATTTTTTCTTCACAAAAGCTTTTGACTCTACACACAGATCGTGGTGGTGAATACATGTCACATGAGTTTAATGCTTTTCTTCATGAAAGAGGTATTTTACACCAATGTACGATACCATATACACCTCAGCAAAATGGTGTTGTCGAGCATAAAAATAGAAATCTACTTGAAATGGCACGATGTATGGTTAAAGGAAAGCACCTTCCTGATAAGTTTTGGATGGAAGCAGTCATGTGTGGAAACTATGTGTTGAATCGCTACCCTACAAAAGCATTGAGAGTCATCACTCCTTATGAGGCTTAGGATGGACATAAGCCCATGGTTAGTCATATGCATGTGTTTGGTTGTTTGGCATATGCTCTTGTGCCATCATAACAACATCACAAACTTGATGACAAAGTAAAGAAATGTATATTTGTTGGTTATAGTGCTGAAAGTAAGGGATATCATTTGTATCATCCATTGAGAAACACAATTATTGTGAGTCGAGATGTGGCATTTGCTGAAAATTCAGCTTTCCCTCTACTTGAATGCAAAAAACAGCCAATAGTTAGCTCACAAGATGTGTTTGATACACTCATGCCTTTGTTCCAAAATGGTGCTCTTGACCATGGCCATGTAGATCAACCAATTGAGGCTCGAAGGGCTGAAAAATTCTAGCAAAATAGAGCTGAAAATTAAGAGAAATCCCAGCCAAACATGGCTGAAATTTTTCAGCCAAAAAATATCGAAACTGCTGGAAATTTCCAACCAAATATGGCTGAACATTTGCATCAAAATGGCTGAAAATGATCATGAAATTCAGCCCACGCATGATGTACATATTGATAATGTATTGCATAATGAGCGCATGTCTATAAAGAGTGCACAAACTATACCAAAGTGGCTAAAACAAAGTTTGCAGGATATCAAATTGAGTGCACCTTTACTTGGTAAAACAAGATCAAGCTCTCACCATGCATCAAGTAATTTTGTGGATTATTCTCTTATTGCAAATGAATGTAATGAAGAGCCACTTTCTTTTGAAGATGCATGTGACAATCCACAATGGATGAGTGCTATGCAATCCGAAATGGATTCCATACATAGGAATGGTACTTGGGAGTTATGTGAATTGCCAAAAGGAAAGAATGCCATTGGTACAAAGTGGGTTTATAAGATTAAGAGAAAGTATGATGGTACCATTGATCACTACAAAGGTAGATTGGTTGCCAAAGGATATGCGCAACAATATGAATATGAGGAAACTTTTGCACATACTTCACGCATGACTACCATTCATACCGTGGTTGCATTGGCTGCCCATCGAGGTTGGAAAGTGCATCAGTTGGACATAAAAATAGCCTTCTTAAATGGTGATTTTCAAAAAGAGGTATATGTGAAGCAACCTCCTAGATTTTCTATGAAAGGGAAAGAGCATATGGTTTGTCGCTTGCATAAAGCCTTGTATGGTCTCAAGCAAGCTCCACATGCATGGAATGAAAAAATCCATAAGCACTTGATTGCTCTTGGCTTCACATGTAGTCCAATTGAAAGCACGCTCTATGTACGCAAAGATGGGGCTGATCTTACAATGCTTGTTCTTTATGTTGATGACATACTCTTGAATGGGTCATGTGATGCAAAACTTGACATTCTTAGGGCTGATTTGTAGCATATTTTTGATGTCAATTATCTTGGTCTTTTGAGATACTATCTTGGCATTGCTTTTGTATCCGTTGAGAGGAGAATCGTTATGCATCAAGCAAAGTATGTTGAAAAAATACTTTGAGGATTCCAGTGATGCATTTGACACTTCTCTTTATCAGCAAGCTGTGGGATGTCTTATATATGCATGCAACACAAGGTCGGATATACAGTATGTAGTTTCCCAGTTGAGTCGATTCATGCATAGCCCTAGCACTAAGCATTGGCAAGTGGTGAGACATGTGTTTAGATATCTCAAAGGCACTTTGAGCTTAGGTCTCTTTTATGGCAGAGATATTCAGCCATGCTTGCATGCTTTTACAGATAGTGATTGGGTTGGTTCTTATGATACTCGCATGTCCACTAGTGGTAATTGCTTTTTCCTTGGAGACTCATGCATATCTTGGTTGTGTAAGAAGCAACCTACAATGGCGAGATGGATTTGTGAAGCTGAGTAGAAGGCAATTTTCATAGCTATAGTGGAGTGTATATGGTTGAGACGCGTATTGATGGATCTTTGCATGGAGATTTATGCTGCTACATATATTCTCACTGATAGTCAGAGTGCATCGGATGTTGCACGAAACCCAGTGTTTCACGCACAGACCAAACATATTAAGGTGCATTATCACTATGTGAGAGAATGCCTTCATGCAGGAGATATTGATTTGGTATATGTGCCTACACAAGATAATGTGGTAGACATATTCACCAAATCTCTTCCACTAGACATATAAGTCTAAGAAGTGATCCTTAAATTTAGGATTGAATGACCAATAAAAATCACATTTCATTTTTAGGTTCCTAACCAATCAATATATTGGAGTTTGTTGGTGCAATTTTAGGGTCGAAACTTGTACATTATTCCATGTTGTAACTTTGACATGTCTTCATCCATCCTAAGATTGGATCTTGACTTTCAATAGTCCCCCTTAAGGTTCAACCTAGATCTTTCATTCAAACGCACATTTGAACTTGTTGGGCTCCATACAATCAAAAGCCTTTGTTAGAATGCTTGCATTCTCCTTTGTACTCGTATAATATAATTTATTTCAAATTCCATATGATAAATTCATAATGCATACCTCAATGGAAGAGAGAGAAACCATGATTTACCATGAGATGGTTTTGCTTCCAAGCATGACCACATAAATCCCTATGTTCATCCTATCATCCATAGAGTGTTCCTAATTTACAATCTCTAAATAGGCTTTGACATGAAAATCCTCATGATTGTGCTAGAAGAGGGTCTTGTTCACAAATCCCTTCAAGTATCTCAACATTATTTTGGTAATAAGAAAATATGGAACCTTGGGATTTTTCATGTATTTTGAAAAGGAATTCCCACAACATGTGCAAGATCAAGTTTAGCAACATATTCACCTTCATGATAATTGAACTTGACATTTACCTCCAAAGGATTCTAGATTGGCTTGCAATTATACATGTCGTACATAGACAATATATCAAATATATATTTTCGTCTACACACAAGAGATACCATAATCTCTATATATCAGCACAATCACATGATAATATTGTATTACTTCATTCCACTTTGCATACTTGTTTGCTTCTTCAAAAGTGTTAGACTTCTCCACATTCAATGGCTTTAGTCATGTGAGTATAATGTTTTGTAATGAATGCTTCTTCAAAAGTGTTAGAATTCTCACATTCAATGGCTTTACTCATGTGAGCATAATGTTTTGCAATGAAAGAATCTATAGTGTAATTTTGCCATGAATAATGAATCATCTCACAAGGAGATGAAATCAACCTTGTTTCTCCTTGTTTTTGATTTTGTGAATCCTCAAGTTTCAAAATTTTCAATCTCACTTTCAATAATTTTTTCCATGTTGATCCCAAAGGTTATCTTCCTCTTCAACTTTGCTTTTGTCTTTGTTTCTTGTCTTTTTTTTCTCCACTTGATGAAGTTTATGAGCCTCCCATGTTGTTAGACATAGATCCAAGCTAGATCCTATATGAGTGTGTGTGGGACAAGGGCTAAGGTTAGCCAAGGTCCCTAGCTTGGGAAATATCCTAAGGTACCTAAAGGGTAATGGTAATGAGTGTGCATGATGGCACATGTCCACACTAGAGCATTCCAAATCATTGCTATTTTGGGTACAAGAGGATATTATAAAGGATGAGAGGAGAGTTACACACACAACGTTCATGTCTTCATTTTCAAGTCTTCTTTTTGGAGAGTTTTTAGGAGTGAGATCTCACATTTGGTATCTAGAGATGTGGAAAAGATCAAGGGCGAGAACTTCATTTTTTTGCAAGTAAGTTTTTCCGCTTTTGAAAACTCTCATCATCACCTTCCACATTTTTGCATCATCCTTGTTGAGAGGACTTGGAGCTAGTATAATACAGCTAGAAAGAGATGAGGATATGAAAAAACCTCAAATGAATCCAGTAAAGAAAATTGTCCTCTTACAAAAAGGGAAAATTGAGAGAAGGGCTAGTTTTTACCAAGATCTCATGAATTAGAAACTTAGAGGTAAGAGATCTCAAGGTATTTTGAAACCTTAGAAGAGAACTCTAAGAACACCTACAAGTTTAGGATGCTTGTAAATTAAGTATCTAGTACATAGATTAGTTACCATAGCTACATAGCTATGAGTACTAGTGCTTATTTCTTTGCATATATTCCACAAGCAGCATAGACTTCAGATTTGCAGAATGAAAGGGAAAATCCATTTTGATTAGAATGCCATGGATAGAAACTAGTGATAAGAAAGTCGTATAAGAACTTCCTAGCGGAAGTTGAAACATAGACTTCAAAATTACTGGCTCTATAGAAGGAACCATATACCCATAGTATTCTAGTACAAACAGATGGGATAATTCCATCTATCTCTCTACCTAAGAATGAAGAATAGAGATCCTAGGTGGGCTCACCTTCATTAAGCAAAAAAGACAAGTCTGTAGGTCAAGTACTCAAGAGAGGATGGCCAAGACACACAAAAAGGCAAGGTTTGCATAGAGCAAACAAGGCAAGTCTGTAGGTCAAGTACTCAAGAGAGGATGGCCAAGAAATGTAGAAAGGAAAGGTTTTCAAGAAGAAAACAAGTCAAGGCTATAGTCTAGATCCCTAGCAGGGAGAGACAAAGTTAAATATCAATTCCATGTTCTAATATAGATTGGAATAGATAGACGGAAAGGAGGATTTTGCAAGCAAGATATTTTAAGAAACTAGAATAGTAACCATGATTGACAACGACACAAGTTAGTAAGAAGAATTTTTCAAATTCATAAGTATAGTTTTGTATGTGTCAATGTCAATAAGCAAAAAGAAGGAATTAAGACATAAGTTCTAGTACATCCTCAAAAGGGACACAATGTGTCTCAAGATTCAAAGGAATTGAGAATAGATTTATGAAATATTAAAAGGAAAGATTAAAAAACAAGAAGAAAGAAAGAAAAAAGGGGACAACTTCTATATATCTAGGATATAATAGAAGATTTTCCATATATCTAGATGATAGACTTCAAGAGTTAGTGATATCAATCAAGAGCAAAACGAATTTCATAAAATTTAGGTCTTATGTAGAAGATAGTGGAACACTTACAAGAAGGTAAGAAGTTCACACTGATTGTCATCAAATTACATGAGATATTCATATTCAAATCCATACAATAATATTACAACTATGATCTTTAGAAAATTTGTCAAAACCCAAAAGATTAGTAGATTTTAGAGGAAATTTTAAGGGCATATATGTTAGAGGAGATGATAGAATGGGATAGATGTAGCAATAATGCACGAGAAGGCAATCAATTCACTCCATTATAAGATGGATTTTAGCATACATCCCATAGATCCTAAGTTCCATATATGCCACATAACTATTCTAGAAATTTGTAGAAAACAAGAAAACTGTTAATAGATAGCTAGCATGTTCACATAGAATGTCTTCAGATATCATGTGTTTTAGGTGGAAGATCCACATAGTTTATAGAATATGAAGCAAGGGCCAAGAATGATTGTGCATTGCTAAGGTCAAGTCTATACTTGTGAGGAGACTTCCATTAAAAGTGAATGTGAGGATCAATACAAAACTCTTGGGCTTTACACTCAAGAAAACCAAAGATCCTTCACCAAAAGCAAAGGAAAGAAAACCAACATAAAAATCTCATCCATATTATCACCTTCAAAGATGAGAAGAAAACACAAAAGCAAAAACAATTCTGCAAATATTGTAAGGGAAATGATCATGTCACAAAGAGTTGTCCAAAATTGGTTGTAAAAGAGGCAAAGAAGAAAGAGGTTGGAATGGTTGTTGTAGAGGCCTCTACACCTAAAACGAAGTCTACTAATCTTGTTTAGAATGAAGAAGGCATTTACTATTGTTTGCAGCTATGACCTATCTTCTCATGATTAGTGTATGTTTGAAGTAGACTTAGATGCTTAGTACTTTGATAGTGGGGCAACCAAAGATATTACCTCGTAGAGTAGTTTATTCGATTCACTTGAGCTTGCCCCTAGAAGGAATACTGCTACATGCTAACAACTCCTCTTATCCTATAATTAGAGTTGGTAAGATCATTTGGATTACTACTAATGATAGTTCTTTCACATTGTCAGATGCTTTGTATGTGCCAAGGATCAAGAAAAATTTGTTGTTAGTTTCTACGTTAGCTAAGATTGGCTTTGTTGTAAAATTTGTTGATGACAGATGTACGATCCATGATCTCTCAAATGGTAATGTTATTATGGCATCTAGCATTTTATGTTATGGGTTGTAAAAGATCATAGACTATGCAAGATTTGTAAATGATTCAGCATGTGCAATTCAAGATTCTCAGGCTATCTCATATGCAAAGCTTTGGTATGCACGCTTTGATAATTTGAATTTCCCTAGTTTGTGCCTCCAAAAATATGAAAGGTGTCCTCTTTTCCAAAGCTTGAGCCACCTTGTAAACATGTCTATGATCACTATATTTTGGGCAAAATGCAATGTTCCTCCTTTCCAAAAGATGGCTGAGTTAGAGCTGCTCATAAATTGAAGCATGTTCATAGTGATGTATGGGATCCTATGCAGAGATCTTCTTTTGGGAACTACCTTTAACTCATGAATTTTATTGATGATTTCTATATTCATTGAAATCAAAGTTCGAAGTGTTTATGTGCTTCAAAAAGTTTTTGGTCATGGATAAAAATTTATCAACATGTCAATAGGGCACCCTCCATTCTGATCGAGGGGGGGATACATGTCTTCTGATTTTAATGCATTTTTGGTTGAAGGTGGGATAACCCATCAATGTAAAATGCCAAATACACCTCAAAGAAATTGAGTTTCTAAAAGAAAGAAATGGTCTCTCATGAAGGTGGTGAGGTGTATGGTCAAAAGTCATGCTTTACCATATAGCTTTTGGCTTGAGGTTGTTATGTGTGCAACATATGTACTTAACAAGTCTGCGACCAAGCACTAAAATCAATCACTCCATATGAGGATTGGGATGCTTGCTAGCCATGTGTTGCTCATTTGTATGTCTTTCGTTGTCTAGCATATGCATTAGTACCTAAACAACAATGCAAGAAATTGGATGATAAAGCACTGAAATGTATTTTTTTGAAAAGCAAAGACTATCATGTATGCCATCCATAGAATAAACACATTCTAGATAGCCATGATGTTGTTTTTATGGAAGATGCAATTCAACAAGTATTTTCATGTACAAAGGAGACACAGTTAGCTCCAAAAATGTGTATAACACTTTATTGCCTCTTTTTATAGGTGGATAGTCAAGTGTTAGTCCACATGAGGCAATTTCTTAGCCTTGCAAGTTTCACATGATGATCCAGACCCTTCCATTCCCGATAAAAATTTACATGATGAGAGGGCTAATAGAGAAGAGGCTATAACTATGCCTAAATGGTTGACGCAAGCTTTGAGACATAGCAAAATAGATGCAGCTCTATCATATCGTACTTATAGGCTCTCGTAGTGCTTCTTTTGCATTAGATTGCTATGCAATGGCTACCTCTAATCTTTTTGATGAGAAGGAGTGTGCTCCTTTTGATGAAGGACAAAATTTAAGAAATTGGATGGCACCTATGCAATCACAATATGATACTATTATGAAGAATTTTACTTGGGCTTTATGTGATTTTCCTCCAAGAAAAAAGGCCATTGGCATGAAATGGGTATACAAGTTGAAACAGAAACTTGATCAAATATTTGACAAGAACAAGGTGAGGCTTGTTGCAAAAGGTTACGCTCAAGATAGAGGCATTGATTTTGATGAGACCTTTGCTCCCACATACTCATTGATCACTATGCATAGCATATATGCACTTGTACCTCATCATGGTTGAAATGTACATCAGTTGGATATTGAAATTGCACTTCTAAATGGTGACTTATACGAAGAAGTGTGTGTTTTAGCCCCATGGTTTTGTGCAAAAAGGGCATGAAACAAAGTGTGCAAGTTGAAAAAAGCATTATATGGTTTGAAGCAAGCACCATGTGCTTGGTATGAAAAGGTACATGCCTAGGGATCGCACATGGTCTTGAAAACATCCCAACTAAGAGCATCTTATATGTTAAGTGTGTACATGATGTACTTCTGATCATCTTTGTATACGTTGATGATATGCTACTCGCTAGTCTTAATGAGAAGCATATTTTTGAACTTAAGACTCATTTTCTTGCCTGTTTTGAGATGTCATATTTGAGGCACTTGCACCATTATTTGGGCATTCATTCTATGCAAGTTAATGGGGGAATAGCTTTGTGTGAAACAAAATATATTGAAACATTTTTGCGGCATTTTGGCCTTGAAGACTGCAAACCTATTGCCACTCCTATGGAAATAGGTTTATGGTTGAGTATTCATGATGTTGGAGATGTATTTGATGTTGTTCTCTATCAGTAGGTTATTGGATGCTTGATTTACTTTTGCATAACCTACCTTGATTATCAATTTGTTGTCTCAAAGATGAGCAGGTTTATGCATTGCACAAGTGTCAAGTATTGGAAGGTGGTTTTTAAGCACATACTTTAGTACTTGAGTGGTACCAGGCTACTTGGAATGTTTTATCTCAAGGGGGGATCATTACCGCCAGATTTACATGATTTTTTTGACATACTAGGTTGGTTTCTATGACACTTGTGTGTCTATTAGTGGCTTTTGCTTCATGCTTGATAGCTCATGCATATCTTGTTTGATCAAGAATCAGCATACTGTGGCCACTTCTAGTTGTAAGGATAAGTATAGGGAAGCTTTCATAATGATTGTTGAGTGTGTGTGGCTTTGATGCCTTTTGGCTGATTTGGGTGTTGGCCAACCTTCTACCACCACCATCTTCACTAATAGTCAAAGCACATCGGTAGTTGCAAGGAACCCTGTGTCCCATGCTCACATAAAGCACACTCAAGTGCACTATCATTATGTCAAGGAGAGGTTCTCTACTGGAGAGATAAGTTTGTCATATATGCCCACACATGATAATGTTGTAGGCCTTTCACAAAGGCTCTGCCTAGGGAAAGTTTTGAACGTTTTTGCAAAGCTTTGGGCTTACTTCCTCTTGTGGACTGATCTCTTTCCACATAGCTTGGCACTCTCTTATACATGAGTGTAAGCTCCTTGCTCATCACATCACTCACAAGGGGATTTGTTGATATATTATGGTAATGATGTGTGTGAACACACTTAGGATCGCTATGGCACTTTTTTCCCTCTTTTAGGAGGTTTTTCCTCCCGCTTGTATATACAACAATATACCCTAATGGGTCACTTATCTTTGTACATTCACATGGTAATTTATTTAGTGTTGTGTTTTGCTTCAAGCTTCTTCTTCTTCCTCGTGTGGTTTGTGTGCTTCTTCAGACCTCAAACTCCAACAAAACAAGATATAGATCTCTGTAAAAACGTCAAAAATAGTTGTGGTCTATCAATAGACATGAAAAGTTGGCACAAAACAATTTGTAATTGTGAGAAAATACTAAAGCACTTATCCTAATGATAATAGACATGAAATAAAGTAAGTGGCAAGTTTTACACATTAGATATTGAGCAAGATGAAGTCACCAAGAAGCCATGAAATCTTGTGCATGAATTATGCAAGAAGGAGAGCCTTCTTACTCACATTAGCAAAAAAGTCTTTTAAAAATGAGTTAATGGCATTTTTATAGATCTTTTTTGAGAGTATTCCATTTTTATTTCTAAAAGTTCTTGTAAAATAAAATAAGATACTATAAATTAGCTTTTCTCTTGCAAATTTTAAGGGAACACTTGTCCCTCTTACAAGAAAACTATTCCCCAACTATGAACAACTCTCTTTGTCTATAAAAATGCTTTCGAAAAACTTATATGTGTTTATCACACTATGTAACATAGAGGCTTTACTCCCTCTAACTTGCGACATCACAATCTAGTTGATAGTAGTGATGCAACTATCAAACTGGAGCATATCTCTCATGATATTTACATCATTTCAAATTCTACCACTTCTACATCAAGATTTTGGACCCGTGCATGAGCTTTTCCCTCAAGTAGGTGCAATGAATTCGTGATCTTCTCACATGCCTCAAATTTCGATTGAATTAGGGGAAGTTGGAGGAACTTCCTTCATCCAAGTGTAGTCGAGATTTCGGCAATTGCTTCATCAATCAATTGTATTTCTTTGAATTCATTTGAAAGTAAGTACATTTAATTCATATTATCTCCTCATGTACTAAAAGAAATTGTAGAGATGTGTTCAGAAAAGAATTTGGTTGTAGTATATGCATCATTCTTCATCGTGGCTTTGACTCCCACCCACTTAGTCATATAGTCTATGGCAATAATAATGTTTCAGTGTGAAATCCTTTTTTCGGGAGTGTATTTGGCCAATGAAATCTATGCATCACTTTGCAAAAGCCTTGTCTCCCATCATAACTTTGAGAGGAATCTCATCTCTCATAAAAGGAAATTTGGCTCTTTGACACACATCACATCATTAAATATAAGCCTCATCCTCCATTTGCATCATAGACCACCAAAGTCAAGCAAACATTCACATTTATATCATTCTTTTCAGAGAGGTGTCCTCCAACCACTCTTGAGTAGGTTTCTTCCAATAATGGCAAATATTTTGATTCATGGACACATATGTAGAAAAAATCATCTCTATCATATTAACACAATTGATTACCAATCAATGTACACTCCCTTGCACTCTTTTGGAAAGTATGTTGTGTAGATGTAGACATGTTCCCCACTACCACTACTAGTACCACCATTACTACTACTAATACTACCATTACTACTATTACTACTATTGCTATTGTTGCTAGTACAATTACTATTGCAATTTTTATTGCTATTATTGCTATGCTAATGTTGTTGTTGCTATTGTTTCTATTGCTATTGCTACTGCTATGGTTACTGCTACTCCTATTGCTACTACTACTACTATTACTGCTACTCCTATTGCTACTGCTACTGCTACTGCTATTGCTACTACTACTACTACCACCACTACTACTACTATTGTTGTTGCTATTATTGCTACTACTGCTATTATTGTTGTCATTATCACAATTGTTGTTGCTACTACTGCTACTCCTATTTCTACTATTATTGCTACTACTAGTATGACTACAAATACAACTACCACCACTACCACCAATATTAATATGACAACTACTGCTACTACTACTGCTACTGGTACTGCTATTGCTATTGCTACTGCTATTGCTACTACTACGGCTAATGCTACTACTACTACACTGCTATTTCTACTACTATTACTAAATCTACTAAATCTACTACTACTACTACTACTACTACTACTACTACCACCACCACCACCACCACCACCACCACCACCACCACCACCACCACCACCACCACCACCACCACCACCACCACCACCACCACTACTATTGTTATTGCTATTGCTACTGATGTTGTCATTGTTGTTTTTGTCATTGTTGTTGTTGTTGTTGTTGTTCATATTGATGTTGTTTTTGTTGTTGCTATTATTGTTGTTGTTGTTACTATTGTTGTTATTGTTGTTGTTTTTGTTGTCGTTGTTGCTACTGCTACTGCTACCGCTATCGCTATCGCTATCGCTACCGCTACCGCTACCGCTACCACTGCTACTGCTACTGCTACTGCTACTGCTACTACTACTACTACTACTACTACTACTACTACTACTACTACTACTACTACTACTACTACTACTACTACTACTACTACTACTACTACTCATGCTTCTCCTTCTCCTTCTCTTTCTCCTTCTCCTTCGCCTTCTCCTCCTCCTTATTCTTCTTCTTCTTATTCTTTATCTTTATATTATCCTTATCCTTACTCTTGTTCTTCTCCTCCTCTTCCTTCTCTTCCTTTTCCTCATAATCCTCCTCCTCTTCCTTCTTCTCCTCTTCCTTCACTCTTCGAGAAGTTGAGACATAGACTTAAGAATTAATGGCTCTATAGAAAGAATCATATATCCATAGTATTCTAGTACATATAGATGGGATAGTTCCATCTATCTCTCTACCTAAGAACAAAGAATAGAGATCCTATGTGGACTCACCTTCATTAAGCAAAAAAGACAAGTTTGTAGGAAAAGTACTCAAGAGAGGATGGCCAAGATACACAAAAAGGCAAGGTTTGCAAAGAGCAAACAAGGCAAGTATGTAGGTCAAGTACTCAAGAGAGGATGGCCAAGAAGTACAGAAAGGAAAGGTTTGCAAGAAGAAAACAAGGCAAGGCTATAGTCCAAATCCCTAGCAGGGAGAGACAAACTTAAATAGCAAGGTAAGGTTTGCATTTAGTAGACAATGCAAGGTTGTTCTCTAGTAGGGACTGATTATACAACAAGGCAAGGTCTACAAACAAGAAAATTAATTCCAAAGGTGAAACAAGTTAAGAAAACAAGTTTGATGTTTTTATTTATAGGATATCATTAAAAAAGATTAAAAAATAAATTAAAAATAGAAGTGAGCAAGTAGGTCAAAGAGAAAATAAAGTAGTCGAGTGGACAAAGATATGCTTCAGGATAAAAAGGGTGAAAAGAACCAAGTTTATTGTAAGCTTAGACAGAAAAGGGTACACACCAAGTCTGCAAGTAATTTTGGTAGATCTATAAGTTCAGAGACATCATTGATGAATCTATTAAAGAAGAGAAAGATGATTTTATTTCTCTCCAAAACAAACAATTCAAGTCCATGTTATAATATAGATTGGAATAGATAAATGGAAAGGAAAGATTTGCAAGCAAGATACTTTAAGAAACTAGAAAAGTAATCATGATTGACAAGGACACAATTTAGTAAGAAGAAGTTTTCAAATTCATAAGTATAGCTTTGTATGTGTCAAGGTCAATAAGCAAAAAGAAGAAATTAAGACATAAGGTCTAGTACATCCTCAAAAGGGACATAGTGTGTCTCAAAATTCAAAGGAATTGAGAATAGATTTATAAAACATTAAAAAAAAGATTAAAAAAAGAAGAAGAAAGAAAGAAAAAAAGGGATGACTTCTATTTATCTAGGAGATAGTAGAAGATCCGCCAGAAATCTGGATGATAGACTTCAAGAATTAGTGATATCAATCGATAGCAAAAAGAATGTCATAGAATTCAGGTCTTAATAGAAGATAGTGGACACGTACAAGAAGGTAAGAAGTTCACATTGATTGTCCTTAAATTACATGAGATATTCATATTTAGATCCATATAGTAATATTACAAATATGATCTTCAGACAAATTATCAAAACCGAGAAGATTATTAGATTTTAGAGGAAATGTTAAGGGCACATATGTTAGAGGAGAGGATAGAATGGGATAGATGTAGCTATAATGCATGAGAAGGCAATCAATTCACTCCCTCCTAAGATGGATTGTAGCATACATCCCATAGATCCTAAGTTCCATATATGCCACATAACTATTCTAGAAATTTGTAGAAGACAAGGAAACTGTTAACATATAATTAGCACGTTCACATAGAATGTCTTCAAATTCCATGTGGCTTAGGTGGAAGATCCACATAGTTTATAGCACATGAAGCAAGGGCCAAGAATGAGTGTGCACTGCTAAGGCAAAGGCTAGACTTCTCAAAATTTCCCATCACTAGAGAGAGGTGACACTAGATATTCTAGAAGAGATGCTATATAGGAGAATTGCATGTAGAACTAGTTCGCTCGAGAGAATTTGGTATCTTGGAAGGGTGTCCACTCTTAGTATCCTCTTAGCTCATTGATGACAATGATCATTAAAAGGGGGAGGGAATGTTAGACATAGATCCAAGACAAATTATATATTAGTGTGTGTGGGACAAGAGCTAAGGTTAGCCAAGGTCCCTAGCTCAAGGGATATCCTAAGTTACCTAAATGGTATGGAAATGAGTGTTAATTATGGCCACATGTCCACACTAGAGCATTCCAAATCATTGCCATTTTGGGTACAAGAGGATGTAAAGGATGGGAGGAGAGTTACACACACAACATTCATGTCTTTAATTTTCAAGTCTTCTTTTTAGAGAGTTTTTAGGAGTGAGGTCTCACACATGTCATGGAGAAGTGTAACTCTTCTCCAATGAAGTGGATGCTACAATTCAGTATTTCTAGTGTCCCATGCAATAAGCTCGTCAAAAATTATATCATGGAATATTAACTCTTTTTTTTTTTAAGGGTTATAGAGCCTAAATGATTTTTGTTCACTAGCTGAATCAAAAAGCATACATTTATCTATCTTGGATTGTAATTGATGCCTCAATTCTTAAGGTATATAGAACATAATATACATATCCAAATTTTTTGAGGTTGGAGACTCTAGATTTCTTTGCCATACAATGCTTCATAATATGCAAAAGCATGTATCCCTACTACTCAGCACCTATTCATAATGTGAGAAATTGTATTTGCTATGTCATCTCAATAATGATTTGGGACATTCATCTTATTCATGAGTGTGATAGCCACCTCTATTATGTGCTTGTTCCTTGTTTCAACAACCCCATGTTTTTGAGGTGTGTACTTACATGTTCATTGTCTTTTAATGTCATTTATACTCAAGAAATGAAAAACTTTGTGGATGGATTATTTTTTACTTCTATCAAAGCTTAATATCTTAACGTAGCCACCTCTCTCCCTTTCCAAATGTGTCTCGAGATATTTACAATGTTAAAAGAATTCAAATTTATCCTTCATGCAATGTAATCATATTATTCCAATATGATAATCAATGAAAGTCACAAAGTAATTGTTCCCTCTTAAGTGATACATTTTTGGCTGGCCCTAAGAAATATGTGGATGAGGTCCAAAAGATGCTTGCTCAATTGATTTCCTTTCTTGAAAGGCAAGGCAACCTTGCATCTTTCCAAGCTGACATTCCTCACATAACTGCTACTAATTCTGAGTGTTGAAGTTGAGAAGGCCACTAATCCATCCTTTGTTCTGCATTTTTTTAATTTTTTGAAGTATCATGTGGCCTACTCTCTCATGCCCTCCAATCTACATAGTTCCAAAAGAGAAATAAGTAGTGCGAATTGTAGATGACCTTACCTCTATAGTAAACAATCTTCCTTGTTTACTTCATTGATCTATCAAAATTATAACCTTTCTTTTGGTCCTCAAAAAAAAGGATCCTTTTTCATTGAGCCAAATTTCATGTGCTTCTTTCAACCATCTAACCAATTGATAGTTGACTTTTTATGATGTTGAAACATGCACTACATCTTTGAGACATTTAGCACTTCGTGAATCATTCAAAGGTACATCGCCAATATGTGTTATCAGATGCTATGTTTCATCATCTATTTCTACATACCCTTTACATATACATACACACAAACAAACACACACACATACACACTTAATCTTAAACCCCTTGATACTCCATATATAGCTCATCACGGCTCTAATTTTTGGACCTTTTGCTCAAAGTCAACACATGCACATATAAAGGGCACTTCCTCATTTATCCACATGCACCTCTTCTAGTATATTGACATTACGTTATGCTAATAATTGACCACGTCTATGTACTTGAAACCAGCACATGTATTCACGATAGTTATGCTCTCATTCTCCTATCAAATGAAAATAAGTTGAAAGCAATCACACAAGTTAGAATGTTACATTGAAGGAATCTGACTAAAATCAAATTGTATAGCAAAGAGCTCTTCTTTGCTATGGATAACAACATGTTCCTATGACATGTAAAAATCAAAATTTATTCCCAGGTACATGTATGGGTCTATGTATGAGACAAGCAGTCCAAATATGAATATGTTGACTTTCAACTAAGTTCTAAATGTTCTTCGATATTTTCATGAATGCACTGATAACAGTCAATGACTGTCCATCCACAGGATAAGTTGTCAATCGATTTCATGTGCATATACAATTAATTAACTTATTTTGGTCAATTTGCAGGTAGATTTACAATTTCTCAGTCATAAGAAAATATGAAGATTGCAGACATTCAAATAGGAAATAGAGGAGCCCTTATCCATAGTACACAATCAACACTACTGATACAGTAGAATTTCCTGTGATGTGACCCGAGAATAGATAAGATTTGAAGATGAACTGTTTCAGGTATTTTGCATTGAATGACAGAACAAAAAATTGGTGTACTTGATGTGCTCCAACTCCATTGTGTCTTGATATTAGCATAGCAAGCTCTCTCGTGTCTCAACACCAGTCACAGGGTTTGTACCTTGAGCTTTCTTACACATTTTTACCTGCTGAGATTTGTCAATTATAGAATCCGTGAAATCGGCACCTGTAATATCTGCTCCTGCATACAGATAATATGGATAATACTAAATTCTAACTACTTGCATCATATACACGAAAGAAATTCCCTGTTTATTATTACCATCAAACTGAGACCCAGATAAAATGGCATTTGTAAAGTTTGCTGCATAGCAATGCAAACAATCCGTGAATACAGGCCTCTTATCTGAAAATAAAAACGTAAAAAAGATGACCACACCATTTCTTAAATTTGCCTCGCGAAAAACAACTCGATCTGCAAGCGATCTTACCCTGAAGAAACCCATGAAAGCCAAATAAGAGTATATTCAAAGATAATCTGAATGAATGTCTGCATAGTAAAATACTTTGTGCAATAAAGCCAGGAGTTGAGTAAGAGATGTCCAAAACTGTCTTCTAAAGTGATAAATATGTTGCATGAAGTGGCAGCAAACCCACAGCTCAGCAAGCAAAAGCTCTCATAAAAGAAAAATTTATGCTACCATAGCTTCAGAAATGTACGTGTGTGTGTGTGTGTGTGTGTGTGTGTGTGTGTGTGTGTGTGTGTGTGTGTGTGTGTGTGTGTGTGTGTGTGTGTGTGTGTGTGTGGGTACGCACACGCAAGCACGCGTGTGTGCATGTGAATGTGTGGGCACATACACGTGTGTGTGTGCGCGCGTGCGTGCGCGCTATAACAAACACACACACTAGCTCAATGTTAAGTCTAAGCAGTTTATGCTATACAAGAAAATACAGAAAATATAAAGAACCACAGACACATAATGTGCATTGTATAGTGGGATCTAAGCATTTTTTTAGGTGATAATATAATAATTTTTTTGAGTGGCTTCATATCAACAGCTGGAACGGGCCCTTCTTATAAAGCTTTGGCAACTGATTTTCACACGCTGAGAAGGGACATTTACAAAAAGTTTGTCACTTTACCCCTCATCTCGTGTCCAACTGTGTAGACATTTACTCTTTCTACTCTTTAACCTCTATGTCTAGCCCTCTTGAGAGGTTTGCAAGCACCTACAGGTACCAATGAAGAGCTTCAAGCCCTTTCACTTGTTATCAGAGCATTCCTTGAATCAAAACTGCACCAAAGTCAAAGTCTTTTGCTGCTTACAATGCTTCCTCAATGAAAGATTCAACTTTGTCGATTTTCATCATGAGAAGTCTCCTCATATGGGTCTATTTCCATTCTCGCACTCTTCTTGCAAATCACATCAGCAGGAAAGTGTATTTTCTACTCATTAACTCAAAATTCATGTCTGTGCCAGTGTTTTCGTAATAATCTTCATCATTATGTTCTTTCCTTACTATAAGCCTCATCCATTAGAACTATGTTTGAATCAAGAGATCAAAGCCATGTGTTGAGGATTATTTCTAATGAAGATAATGTTAGAAAATGTGTTTGTGGAAGCAACCTTCCACTAGGGGACCCCATCTGAAGGTTATTTTCAATCAAAATTGGATGGTCAAAGTTGGTCAAAATGGCTGGTCAAATAGGTCAAAATAATCAAATATTGATTAAATTTTTTATTGCATATTATGATAGTAATCTTCAAGAGCTATCCTATGGTATATAACACTTGGCTATTTGGCAAGTATAGCTAGTCAAAACCCAAAAACCCTAATCTCTAAAAATTAGCTTGAAAAGCAACTTTTAATATGAAAAACAATATGCCGCAGGTCAAAATCTTGTGAATCTGATAGAATATGATCAAAACTGATTAGTGTATCACATGGCATTAGAAAAAAATATATATTTTGGACCCAAAATTAAGGTTTTTGCAAAATCCAGTGAAAAATCCGTCGGGATTCATGGAACCCTGATCTGTATGCTTTTTATGGCTAAAAAAATCATGGTAACCAATGGTGGTCTATATAATGGGCTCATAGATCATCACCTCTAGAGCAGACTTGTGGAGCTTTTGGAGGAGGTCTTCTTCAGTTGAAGGTGGAGTTGTGCGTCTTCATCTACTTCAACATATGCTTCGCCTTGGAGCTTTTCTTTTTGAAGGAGATCATCTTCAGCTATGGAGCTATGGAGATCAT
Source organism: Ceratopteris richardii (assembly GCA_020310875.1). Taxonomy (NCBI): domain Eukaryota; kingdom Viridiplantae; phylum Streptophyta; class Polypodiopsida; order Polypodiales; family Pteridaceae; genus Ceratopteris; species Ceratopteris richardii. The sequence continues at coordinate 176,010,161 of CM035428.1, read as the reverse complement.
GAAGTTATGAAAAGATTTTATCTCATGCATATTCTCTATGCTTTCTTGTAACTTCATGTACTTCATTATGGAATGTAATGCAAATATTTGGAGCTTGGATCCTTCAATTTCGCTCATGTCTTATCTCTTCTCCACATTGTCTCTTATTTCTCTTTGTCTTTATATTGATTGTGGGCTTAATAACCAACAATCGGTACCAATGCAGGAGAATGGGTTGTATGTAGAAGAATTAACTCTTCATGACAAATGCACATCAAGCTCAGTTTTAAAATCAGCAAGAAGATGCAGAGAATTATTCAATATGCAGATGCTGAATATAGAATTGAAGGAAAGTCCACTCCAAGAGAGGTCACATCAGATTTTGAAGATTGCGACTAGTGAAATATCACATTACATTTGGCAGATAGCAGCCAATTTAGCTCCAAACAAATAGTTTATATATCCTGGTTATGCTGGATTTGTAGATTAGAGAGCATCGTTTGCTTGTGTACCTATGAAGTGATGTTCAACCTACTAGTAAATCTTCTTGTGTTCCTTGGAGTTAGTCACTCACCCATGTATATGGGAGCTAACATCTACAATTTGGTGATCATGGAGCAAGAATTGTGTGAGCAAGGAGGGGTATTACCTTCTTGTGCTCCTTGGAGCTTCTCACTCATCCATGTATATGGAAGCTTACATCTACAACTTGGTGGTCATGGAGGAAGACTTATGTGAACAAGGAGGGGTATTATCTCTACATTCAGAACCTTATGGTGCACATATTACACCTTGTATTTGTGTGTGTGTGTGTGTGATAGGTGTAGATGAGAGCATAGAGAGCATATAACCTTTGCCTCTAGAGCCTGACCAACCTTGATAGTTGAGGGAGTATGTTTGAGTCTACATCTTATCTTCATTCCTTGATATCCTTACTTGTCTCTATCCTTCCAAGTAGTACTTGATTGAGAAGAGTGGGGATGTGTGAGTTCTCCTTGTGATGTGTATCATGGGAGAGCTCTTCATGTCTAAGGTTCTTGTGTGTGTTGGTAGATACTTGGCATGATATGTGAAAATTAGAGGTACCTAATTGAAACTTAATAACTAAATAATTAATGATGGTTGTTGCTACAATGGATGGAGGAGCTCTATGGTCAGAGTAATCCTATGCCAACAACTATTGCAAAGAAGGCAGAAGGACCAAGGAGATCACAGGGAATAGAGGAGCATAAGTGGGCTTCTGTGCGCAGTGGATGCACATTGGGAGCTACATGAAGGTCTTTGGTAGTCTTTTCTACTTATGGAGAATTATATAAGGCATCAATTTTATCATCAGACTTTGCATCAGTTTGCAAATAGACCTCATGAAGGACATTCAAGACTTGGCAAAACAAGTACACTTGAGAAGGATGTTGGGAATGGTATGCTATCCAATCAAGAAGAATGCAGCAAGTACACTCACCAAAGTGCTTACAAAGGATCTACTTCAGATACATCTTCCAAGACTTTGCATTGGGCCAAGGAGGAAGTTCACATTTGGGTGGACATTTTGTTTGGGGGGGGTGTGTTCGAGAGGGGGGGGGGGATGATGATAGACATAGTCAATGCTCCACCCTGGCATCATGCCAAGAAAGTGGTTCACCTTAAGGTGGACATTGTTTTTTTTTTTTTTTTTTTTTTTTTTTTTTTTTTTTGGGGGGGGGGGGGGAAGGGAGTGTGTGTGTGTGTGTGTGAGACATGGTCAATGCTCCACCCTCATGGAAGACTTGGCATTAGGCCTCACCTTTGGATGGACATTGAGAGGGGGTGTTAGATATGCTCAATATCTCACCCTCATGTAGCACCACCATTGTTTCATAACACTCTATTTCATAAGGCCCCCATTATGAGGAGAATCCAGGAATGTTACTTCTAAGCCATTGGATTTGGGATTGCTCCTATGTGAAGATCAACCGAAATCAAGGGCTAGAAACAAAAATAGCTTTCTTAACTTGGGGAAGGGTCTATTTGATGTGAGCCACTGGATCTACACTTGATCCTAAGTGTGGATTAAGCAAGATCAAGCATACAAAGAAATGCTTGCTGATCCTACTTTTCTACCATTGGATTTACCCCATAGAACAAATGGCAAAGATTAGTTTTGGCATGGATCAAGCTACCATGACTCTAGAACATGGGTCAGCCGACTTAGGCTTGGAGGACCTTATAAGGAAGGTCCCGTCCCCATGTACGATCATAGTTTGTGGTGTTTGGAACAATTAGGGTATCCATCTTAGTACCCATTGTGTTGGCTTGTAGCCCTTCACCTAACTTCTATCTAGATCACCATCTAAGCTCCATATAGGGAGTGCATATGTGGATACATCCATCTATATCTTGTGTAGTCTTTGAATTCCATTGTATCAAGCTCCTGATAGGTAAGTCTTCTCCATAAGCAAGAGTGTGAGCACACTCTTCTCCGAGAAGAACTCCATGACTTCTCTTCAACATACTTCTAGAGTGCACCATAGCTGCCCCATGAGTGCTAGAGCACCGCCTCCTCAAGCTCCACCAATCGTTTGCGTTGGATAATCCTAAAAGTGACCCAAGAGACATCTTATATAGGCCATACACTTCTCATGCGATAGAAATAAAGCATAATCGTAAAAAGCTGTTTTTTTCGCAATCAAATTATGAGATCGCTTTTTTTTTAAGAGTTGGATCGCTAATTTTTATAAGCTTTTGCTTTATTTTAAAGCTATCCACTGAAAGTGCTACTTGACCTGCTTTTTCACACTTCTGACTACCTGATGAATGATCTGACAACATTTTTTTATGATCCTCATGCTGAGAGCTATCAAATGAGGTAAAAACCCTAAATCAGCAGAAAATTAAGGTTAGGGTTTTCTCCCAAATGTGATCTCTGATGACGGCATGTCATATACCATTAGAAAGCTCTCATCAAGCTCTACAAGATAGGCTTATAAAAATTTTACCCAATTTTTGTGCCAAAAATGACTAAGTACCAAAATTAGGGTTTCTGCCCTAAATGGATTTTGGACTGATGTGATATTGTTTTCCAACAATCCCCCCTGCAATGTCATATTGGTACAAACTGAACTGGATATACAACTTCATTCATCTGCAAACTGTCATAAACTTCAAACTTGTCCTCCCGAATTGACCCTCAAACTTTTTCTTCAAAAGTCTTCTTCAAAACTGAATTTGAATTTTTCAAATTTCAAAAAATCTGAATTTGCTGAATATGAACCATAATACCTGAGAAAATATGCAAACTAAATATCCAATAGTGTTAGCATATATCAAGCAATCATTTCCCAAGCAGAAATGTCACAGGTTCCGCCTCGTTGACTTGAACATGCTATCTCTTGTCTTCAAATCTGTAAGCATATACTGGAATTTGCATTTACCTTACAAAAGGTTTCTCAACATACTTCTGCTGTGTCATGTAAATACACTAAAACATAATCAGAAACTGAATCCATCCTCAGACTTGTGACTAATAACTCTCAACATAGTGTATTATGAACACTAGCTCGTTCATCTCTAACTGTACTCAACTCAACTCATGAGTCTCACATCTCTGACTGTACTCAACTCAACTCATGAGAGTCTCACCAAAATTTCATGTCTATGATGTCATCATGTCTTTATCCTTGTTCTATCTGTAAGTCCTTCATACCTCTTTCCTTCAAAGTCTGGTATAATTATATATGTGTGCACCTCATAAGTAACATACCTCTCTGAAATATCGTGTTTCTCTTCAATAGAACTCTGGAACTTTCTTCCGAACAGGAACATCTAACAGGAACTTTCTCCATACATTCTCCTTCTTCCTTCTTCTTTAAAAGCTGGAACATAAAGAGAAACTGACAAAGGAAATAAATGGAATACCTGATATAGGAATACCTGTAGGTATGACTCTGCATTCTTTCACATATGGCTGAAAATACGTCTTCATGTTTCATCACCCCCCTCAATGATTTAACACTAGTATCTAGAATTCTTCAAAGTATATCAGACTTTTATGAAATCTAGAACGTCTTCCTTCTTTCAATAAATCTGATCTTCAATGATCAATACATGTATTTGAAAATAATCTGACCCTTTTTATTAGCACTACGCAGTTGCCAATAGCTTCCACTGTTCCTTCCTCAGCTTTCGATATTATAGAATAAGGTTAGCTGATCTATTACATGACAAAAACCTTGCTAAAAGCATTTTAGGATTCATAATCTTCTGCAACTTAACAAGTATCTTCTTCTATTTCTTTGCAACACTAATCTGATAGAATTTGGATCTTTGACTTACTTCTTCCAATGTTAAGAACTTTACAAACAAAAGATAGACAATTGACTCATAAATACTCAATATCTTCAAGATCTATCAAGATCTATTAAGATCTCTCCAATCAAAATACCTGTGTAGAATCTGCTCTCGTCAAACCTTCATGACTGAATGTTTGATTTGCTACTTGAATGTCTCTTAAGTGTCCATGCTTCTTACATAAAGTTGTAAAACTTTTCTTCAACTAAATCCTTCCAAGAATCTACAAATTCTACTGAAACATAAGTGGACAAACTCTCACCTTGAGAATTCCAAAATTTGCAAGTTGATACTTCATATCTTCATATTCTTCCCGGGTGAAATGTGATAGTACCTGCTTGACTTTCTTTTGGCTAACTCCACTTCTCAATCAAGTGATAGGATCTGATGGAGCACCTTTTTGAATATAAGCATGTATCCAAAAATCAAGACAATCATAGAAACTAGATTCTCCAACTGATTGGTACATTAAAATATAAAAAAAAAACAAAAAAAAAAAAAAAAGATTTTTACTGCAAATACTGAAATTCTGAAAATTCTGACTTTTCTGAATTTTCATCCTGAAAAACTCTGAATTTTTTGAATATACTGAATTTTCCTCCTCCTCACTCCAAACCATTGTTCTTCCTTGAATTTGAAGTCGCCTTTTCTTCATCAAGTCTTGGTCTTCATGCAATACTTCTGTAAAGTATCTTTACTCTTCCAAAAGTATTTGGCAGCTAACAGATCATCAACTTCATACTCCACACTGATAAATAAACATGTGACTGAATTGTCTAATTCTCAAATCTTTACTCATCTAGATTAAGTGTGTATGTCATATGTCAAATGTTAGAAGATGCTCTGAAACCATATGTTGGTAGTCTGGGAGCTCTGATACCAAACGTTGGAAATTAGATAGGCCCATAACTAAATTCCACAGGTCCCATAAATCCAGGATCTACAACACAGATTCCAGTATCTTCCAAAATTGACAAATATGAACATATTACACTTAATCATACAATGATGAGACAAAGATAGAGAGAGATTAGACAACATGTTCAAAGTGTTACGTAAGCCACTGCTTACTCACACTATCATATATACAAATGTCAATTTACAATGTGGGAGTCAAAACCTCAGTGATCAGAAATAGATGGAAGAGTGTATGTGCAGAAATTACAAGAATATTCAGATGTAAGAGTAGAAATCTGAATATGTATGAGATGTGTGACATGATAGGTTGTAGAAGAGTGAATATGAGTGACAAAAAGAGGAAGGATCAGTATAAAACTGATATTCAGCAAACCCTCATCTGAATTTAGGCTATGGAAGACCTTAAATCAGATGTGTGTGTGATAGATCACATACTTACAGACTTAGCATAGAATGCTAACATGTTGTTGACAAAAATCCTCATACTCATGTGGAAACACCTTCTCTAACATCTCATCTGAATGCATGTAGCATGCATATACTCATTCTCCTTTATGTATGCCGAATAGGACTCCTCCAGGGACCAGATATGGATGCCAGCAGCCACTGCCTCCATAAGCTCCAAGTAGTACCTGTGTGCATAAGAGAATATGTACTTGAATAATTAACATAAGATGCAATCTTATGTTAAGCTCCATCCAATGTCTTTGAAGTACACCAAAATCTTCATGTAGAAGACAATCTTCAAATACATCATGTACATGGATGATCCACACCACCAAGCTCCTGATAGGTAAGTCTTCTCCATAAGCAAGAGTGTGAGCACACTCTTCTCCAAGAAGAACTCCATGACTTCTCCTCAACATACTCCTAGAGTGCACCATGGTCCATGGCTGCCCCATGAGTGCTAGAGCACCACCTCCTCAAGCTCCACCAATCATTGGCGTTGGAATTGGCATTAGATTATCGTAAAAGTGACCCAAGAGACATCTTATATAGGCCACACACTTCTCATGCGATAGAATTAAAGCATAATCGTAAAAAACTGTTTTTTCGCAATCAAATTATGAGATCGCTTTTTTTTAAGAGTTGGATGGCTAATTTTTATAAGCTTTTGCTTTATTTTAAAGCTATCCACCGAAAGTGCTATTTGACCTGCTCTTTCACACTTCTGACTACATGATGAATGATCTGACAACATTTTTATGATGCTCATGCTGAGAGCTATCAAATGAGTAAAAACCCTAAATCAGCAGAAAATTAGGGTTAGGGTTTTCTCCCAAATTTGATCTCTGATGACTGCATGTCATATACCATTAGAAAGCTCTCATCAGGCTCTACAAGATAGGCTTATAAACATTTTACCCAATTTTTGTGCCAAAAATGACTAAGTACCAAAATTAGGGTTTCTGCCCTAAATGGATTTTGGACTGATGTGACATTGTTTTCCAACACTTTTGATGATAACTTGAAAGCAATTGCTTAGTTTTGGGAGACTCTCATTGTATCATTGTCCAATAACATCGACTTGACCTTCCATGGTGTGAGGGGTTCTATTCTCAATGAAGAGACTAGAAAGAAAGAAAGTGGGGAGGGAAGTGGTTTAGCAAATATGGCTGGCGATAGAACAAAGAAAAAAGGTGAAAATGCACAAAGAAATAGAAGCAAAAGCAAAGGCAAAGGTGATTTGACTTGCTACAAATGTGGTAGAAAAGGTCACAAGAAGTGAAGTTGAGGTAGTACAACGCAGAGTTAGAAAGAAAGAAGACAATATGGCTGACTAGAAAGAAAGAAAGTGGGGAGGGAAGTGGTTTAGCAAATATGGCTGGCGATAGAACAAAGAAAAAAGGTGAAAATGCACAAAGAAATAGAAGCAAAAGCAAAGGCAAAGGTGATTTGACTTGCTACAAATGTGGTAGAAAAGGTCACAAGAAGTGAAGTTGAGGTAGTACAACGCAGAGTTAGAAAGAAAGAAGACAATAGGTGACAAGAAGAAGAAAAAAAGCAAGAGAGACGCACAAGATAACTCTAAGGACAAAGAGAAGGCCAATCTGGCCTCTAGTGTGGTCATTAAAGAGTTATCAGATTTAGGACATCTTACGTGTTACTATGAAGGCAAATGATGCCTTGCTTGCAATAAATTATGCATTATCTCATATTTGGATTGTGGATTCAGGTGCATCATTTCATGGGACTCCTATCAAGGAGTGTTTCTCTACATTCCATGCACGAAACCATGGCAATGTATACCTATGGAACAATCATGTATGTTCCATTGAAGGTATTGGTGCAGTGCATCTTTCTGTGGATGGCACTAATGAGCTGGTTTTGCATGATGTGAGATATGTATGGGCAGATGGATATGCACGGACATCGTACCCTCTTTGGAAAGGCTTCATAGAAACTCATAAAAGGCTCAAGGCCGATTCTCAAAGGCACTAAGAAAGGCACACTTTATTGCTTGCATGAGAAATTCCTACTATTATGGTGTCTCTTGTAAGTCTAGTGTGTTTGATCTTGTTCAGTCTGAATTTTGTAGCATGCCCACCAAATCTATGGGGGTTGCTCTTTACTTTGTTTCTTTTGTTAATGACTACCCTAGGAAGCTTTGGGTTTATTTGCTAAAATCTAAAGATGAAAACTTTGTTGCAAAGAAATTCCATGCATTTGTGACCACCCCATTAGTAGAAAGCTGAAATGCTTGTGTACAGATAATGGAGGTGATTTTGCAAGTGTTGAATTCAATAGATTTTGTGAAAATCTTGGTATAAAGAGGGAGCTAACAGTCCTATACAGCCCCTCTTCTAACAGTGTGGCTGAAAGATATAACAAGAATTTATGTGAGAGGGTGAGATGCATGATATCCACAAACTCTCATGGATTTTGGGGAGAGGCTCTCAAAATTGGAATTCATGTTAGCAATCGATCCACACCCCCTACAAGGTGGAATCCCTGAAGAGCTTTGGTCTTGCAAGACAGCTGCATATGATCACCTACACATCTTTGGTTGTGATGCTTTTGTGCACATACGGCCTGAGTTGAAGAGCAAGTAAGATGTGAAGTCCATGAAAGGCATCTTCAACAGTTATGGTGACGAAGGTGAAATGGGCTGCAGAATTTGGTTGCCTCAAGCTCAAGAAGGTAATACGCAGCCGAGATGTTATATTCAATGAGGAAAGGCTGCTCAAAAACATTTATGCCACTAAAGATGACCATAAAAGAGTCGAATTTCAGCATGTAGAGTCACCTGTTAAATCAGATTTCACCTCATGATATACAACAATCCACATATGGCTAGAAATGACAATGACCCAATGGTAATCGAGCAAGAGGATTTCGGACAGAAAATTGAAGCTCTTGAAGGGCATCAGCAGCCACATATTCACGTTGAAACCAAGGCTGGAAATGATGATCAGCAGTTCATTAAAAATGAGGAAGTTGATATACCTCCTAATGTAGATCCATTGTCAGAGAATGTGGATTATCGGATAAGAAGATCTACATGTCCTAGAAGGCCTATGAACACATATGACCCCTTTATACATTATGTTGTCAGATGAGGATTAGCCTCTCACTTATAAAGAGGCAAAGTTATGTGAGCACAAGAAGAAGTGGGAGTTAGCCATGCAAGAAGAGATAAAAGCCTTGAAAGCAAATGATACTTGAAATTTGGTATATGACAACGAACAATTCATTCTCCTATGAGCTTTAAGTTGGCCTATTACAAGAAGCCTTCCCATGGCTTCTTGATATACATCTTAGGTATGTGTCTTACAATAAAGAGTGTTGACAATCGAAAACCACAATTGAAAACAATTGCCTAGGTCACATCACTATTTATATGCTGATTCCTTCATTAATTTCCCAGTCAATTAGCATGATTGCTATGTATCATTAAAGCCATAAATGATTGCGGTCATAGTTTGAGTTACCAGCTAGTATTTTGGAGATTTGCCCCTTGAAAACCTGCAAAAGTGACTGTGCTGCTATCCAAATTGGAACCCTCCAAGTTAATAAGCCTGCAATCACAAGCTTGAGAAAAAATGCGTTTTACTCAGGAAAAAACATAGTTTAAACCTTGCCGACCAAAATTATCCATTGGTATTCTTAAAATAGTAAATAATATAGTCCTTCCCATTCAAATGAATCCCCTAAATCACACCTATATCAGTGTCGCTGAGAGTATGACTTGATCCTACAGTGCTACTTCTTTCACGTTAAAATTCGTTATAACTTACAATCCGCGTATCCGGCGAATTATTATCACAATTAAAGTACTGAATGCTTGATGGAAAAATTGGACTCGAAAAGTGCGCATGCGAAATGTACCTGCAAATACGGAGCCTTTCAGATCCTTTCCAGACAAATCAGCACCACGCATATCAGCATGATCGTAACTCTGTATTCAAATTGTACACCACAATCCCTTCATAAAAATAAGTAATCAAAATCAAACTTATTATATATCGATGATGACGATGTTGATTTTATAAGGGCTTTTGGGTGACGAATTTTCCGAACTCATAGGATAGCTATATGCTTTTTGAAAACCCAGTCACAGTGAGCCTTAACGAATACTACTATTACATATAGAGGCCACGAGAGTGGAAAAATAAACTCGTGGCAGGAGTAAAGAAACTCAAAGATAAATCATGAGCGAACAAAGAACAAAACTTTTACTCCTGAGCTTCTGGAGGATCAAAGCGATTCCGTAATCTGCATATAGGAAGCTACATGACAACGCCTATGCCTACCAAGCAATGTTTACATCTCCTTCTCAGTGTTTTCTTCTGATAATGACTAGAAGGTGGGGGATTCTGCGTGATTAAACTAAAAATGAGGTGAAAAGCTCACCAAGAAATCCGCGCACGACGGTGCTGTGAATAGAAAAGCTGAAAGAGCGAGGGCTATGGAACCATTGACCATGAACTTTTTGAGGTCCCGATGAGTACTTGCAGTACATGAAGTAGATGATGATGAAGAAGCATGCTCCGCTACTATCAGTACAGGACGGGAGCGCCAACGGCTATTAAAAATATCATCATTGCTTGCTATAGAGCACCTCCCCAACGGGAGCAATCCATTCCATATGATTGACATGCTGAATCCAAGCCTCGACTTCCGTTAGATAACGAGTCAATGTCGCAGCTGAGTGAATGTATGAAAGCAATTAACAAGTAGTGAAGCGCATAGTATCGGATGGTGTCGTCGAAGAAGATATCGAGCACGGCACCATGTGCTGAGGCAATATGAATTATGAGTGAGTGAATGTAACCTTGGGGGAAGGAGATTAACGAACGTCTCACTCTCATCCTCTCTCACTGGGTGGAGTCGTCTTCTTTTGTTCTAGTTTCCCTTTAATTGTCAAGACTATACATTCCAAAAAATAGATGTATAGTCTAGCGCATTAGTATCGGATGCTGCCGTCGAAGAAGATATCGGGCATGGCACCATGTGCTGAGACGGCGTGAATTGTGAGTGAGTGAGCGTGATCTTAGGAAATTAATGAACGTCTCATCCTCTCTCACTCGGGGGATTCATCTTATTTTGTTCTAGTTTCCCTTTAATTCTCAAGACTATACATTCCTAAAAGCTGTCAAGAATTTTAGCTTAAGATGATCCCCCTCATAGTCCCCAAAGCAAGCGCAAGCTTGTAAGCTATGATGAGCTAAGCTAAGTGAATTTGCGTTTAAAGTGGGTTCAATTGAAGATTATTTTACCCAAAATATTTTTACCTAAAAATTGAGGAGGGAAGAAACTAAGAAGGGTGACATAAGGCTCAAATCATGGAGAGGTAATATTGGAGCTTAAGGGTTGGTTGATTTCCGAAAAACTCAAGGATTTGCGAGAGGATTCGAATAAGCATTAAAAATAGAATATAAGGATCAGATGCACTTAAGGCCTTAGAAGATGTAATGAATTATGCATATGTCAATGAAATTACTCTCCTCTTGCATCTTACCTATCCCTTCGGATATGGAGGCCATTGCGGAGTTCACAATCATCGCAAAACTCAAGATATAAAATCACTAAGAAAGGCAAACTTCTAGTTAAGAGATTGTGGTTCAAGGGGGCAAAGCTAAACATGGAAGACTTTGATAAAGAAAAAAAAACTGATAATTAATATGTTATATCTTTATATTTGACCATTCACAATGGAGTTTCTCCACAAAGAAAGGAAAAGAATGAAAGGATGAATCCCTAATTTATCTTTCAACAACGGTAAGAAGAGGAGTGTCCACGTAGTGCAAGCCCTCCCTAAACATGGTAGTACCCAATACAAAGATGTGGAGGTGACGCATGAGAATTGTACCATTCATGTTTTTTTTTTCAGATCCAATGTGGTCTAATCACATTTTTGGGTCATTCTAGACATATATGTGCAAGGGATCATATTGCAAGTCATGGTTGATGATTTCATCGCTTGCAACTTTGTCGATATGTCTTGATAAAGGATTTAAACCTTCTCTAACATCCTCGTGTTCGCAAATACATCTTCTCCATCAGATAAGGAGAGAGAGGGGGGGGGGGGGGGGGGGGGGGAGAGAGAGAGAGAGAGAGAGAGAGAGAGAGAGAGAGAGAGTATGGGATACAATAATGTTGTCAATGGATATTAGACACACAACCATGTCGTTGCCTTATATACACAGAAACTTCCCTTGGCACGTGAGGCTCTAGATTAAGGTTATGAAATCTAAGTTGGTTCTAATGAGATCATGGTTAGGCAACTTGATTGTTATACTTTATGGAATAATGGAATGTTAATGGATTTTAATGTCTTGAGGGTTTTAATGTGATTGTGTTTTGATTTGGCAGGTGAAGAATCATGAGGGTGTGAACACGTGTGGACTTATTCAGATATTTTTGAAGATAGTTAAAAGATAGTATTTTAGATATTTTTGAAGATAGTTAAAAGATAGTATTTTAGATATTTTTTGTAAAAATAATAGATCACTTAGTAAATGACATTTTTGTAAAAGTAGTAGATCGCTTAGAAAGTGACAATTTTGTAAATAAAGCAAACTTTTGTAAACATATGCTTTTTGAAGCACCACTCTCATGTATCTTTTATTCAAGGTGTAATGAAAAATACATATAAATACACATACTCTGATAGACTCATCCATCAAAGTATGTGGGGACAGATTGTACCAAATTTTATGTTCAGTCTCTTGTCTCTCTTTATTCTGTGTATATTTTTGTGAGATTTCATTTATGTACTATCTTTGCATATGTGCATCTCCAAGATCCGTTCAACAATGGCATCAAAGCCTGCGCACATCTATGGAGGTGTACTTCTCGACATCCGGCCATGATTTGCGATGTCTGTTTGCGATTCAGCATCCGTTTTGCTCATACGGTCAAGCTTTGCATTTATCAATTCACGTATTTTTTTGTTCACTAGTGTCTTTTTTGAATTTTTTCAAATCTATCATTGTACTCACTATACTCGCTGTACTCACTACACTCACTATACTCACTCTACTCACTCTACTCATTGTACTCACTGTGCTCCCTGTGCTCATTGTACTCATTGTGCTCAATATACTCATTGTGCTCATTGTGCTCACTGTGCTCATTGTGCTCACTGTGTTCATTGTACTCACTATACTCACTGTACTCATTGTACTCATTGTGCTCACTGTACTCACTGTGCTCACTCTCACACTGTCACAAGCTCGTTTATCAAGTTCATTTAGGTCCTCTTGGTTCATCTCGGTTCCATTGGAAACCGTTCGCTACACGCGAACCATCTTTAACTTATGAGTGGCAATAAGAGCTTCCTTCTTTCCCTAGTTAGCTTACTTATTTATCTAGTTAGCTTACTTAGTTCCTTATTTAGCATGTAGCATATTTGAACCCACCACATCTCACTTACAAGAGATGTGATTTATACACTAGCCTATTTTCCTAACTGATATTTAGCATAATGTCTAAAGGGTTTTAATGTGAGTGTATTTTGATTTAGCATGTGAAGAATCATGAGGGTGTGAATG
>CM035428.1:175969441-175991941 GCA_020310875.1 Ceratopteris richardii | reverse complement strand
GCTGCACCTACTATAGAGCAAATTCATTGGGATGGTAGAGATGCCCAGGCACATGCATTGATAGCCTTGTCTGTCAAGTATGCCATTATTCCTCACATTCGCTCTTGCAAAACAGCTAAGGATGCTTGGGATACACTCACCACTTTATACCAGGCAAGGAATGAGGCTTATGTTGCTTACCTCTGAAAACAGTTGGAGAGTGAGCATATGAATGAAGGAGATTCCATGGATAGTTTCTGACAAAGATCAAATATTTGAAGGAAGCGTTGATTTTTGTTGATGAAGTCTTGCTTGACTTGTGAAGATGGTCTTCCCAATTCATATCAGAGTTTTGCTTCTACTCTTTGTTTGATGATGAAAGGAAATCGAAATCCCTTAACATTTGAGGAGTTAGTCATTGTTATGTTGCAAGAAGATCAATCTAGGTAGAACAAATCCATTATGCATGTTGTAGATCAAGCTTTCCTGGCTAATCAGAAGGGCAAAGGAAAATGGACCTCTTCTACTAGTAAGTAGAAATCTACTAATTTTGCATAATCAAAGAAGGATGACAGAGACAAGAAGAAAACAAAAAAGCAAAAATTGTTTTGCAAATACTGTAAAGGAAATGATCATGTCATCAAGAGTTGTCCAAAATTGGCTGCTAAAGAGGCAAGGAAGAAAGAGGCTGGAATGGTTGTTGCAGAGGCCTCTACACCCAAAACAGAGTCTGTTAATCTTGTGCAGAATGAAGAATGGGAATTTAGATGACTTGTTCACACAATACAATGCTTTTGGTCTAATACTCAAGAATAGGACTCTTACATGGTTTCAACCACTGCAACAGAGGCAATTCAAAAACATAGACCAATTGCTAGAAGCCTTCATCAGAAAGTTTTCCAAGAGTGGCATAAGGCACAACACTTCATCATTGATCCATAGCTTTAAACAAAAACCTCAAGAGATAGTGAGACTCAAAGGAAGAAAATTTAGGCAATAATTGGAGAGATGCCCGATTCTAGAGCTACCCACACTAGCCAAACAATTGGCATTGTTCCTAGGTGGACTGTTGAGTGCTAAATTGATATCCTATGTGTATTTAGAGGAAATGAGAATCATAGAGCAATGCATATGCATGTGCATAGACATTGAGGACAACCTAGGTGAGGAACTAGAGGTCTCAAAGATTTATAAAGATTTAGATATCTCTATTAGCCTTACTTCCAAGCTATCTACTTCTATTGATGAATTGACAGAAAAGGTAGCTCAGAAGTTAGGAGTCTCTAGCAAGCAGACACCTGGATTTTCCCTAGTGAAATGATGCTATACTTGTGGAGAAGACCATATGGCTAATGTGTGCCCAATCATGGCTCAATCGTAAGTCAACCCTAACAACCAATACTTCACAATAGAAAGGGGATATACTAAACACAGTGCACGAGATTGCCCATATAACAAGCAAGTGGTTAGGCAAAATTATCCACAATCATATCCACAACAAGGGAGATACCGTAGCAATATGTTAGGCCCCAACAACCCTACTAGCCACCCTATCAAGCTCAACAAAGGCCTCAACCAATGTTAGTTCAACGACCTCCACCTCCAGCCAATGTGATCCCCTTGAAGTATGCAGAAGCTAAAGAAAATTTGAATAGAGCCTTGGTGCCAGCATCACCATTGATTTTAGAAAGTGACCCGAATAATCACAGTTTTGACTTGGTTCACATGGATAGTCCGTCGGCTTACTATATGGAGTCACCAGAGCATAACAAGATTTACCCTTATGAAAATCTTCATGAACATAGTTGGGAGCCAGAGTACACTAATGCCATGTACACAAATCCTAACTCTAGGCCCCAACCTAGACAGATAAGAGCCCAAGCACATAGAGGACCATGCTATAGATGTCAGGGAGATCACTTCATTTGTGATTGCCCTATATCTGCACGTATGCAACCCCAATCACTAACAATTCAAGGTTTTTTTTTCAAATTGTGGGAAAGAGCACCTTTTACGGGACTATCCTAAGAACCCAAACAATGTACCAAAAATCACTCCTATTAATGTCATTGGGTTAGTAGTAGATTTTAATGGAAGTGAGACTTCCATTTTCCTAGTGCAAGTAGTTGCTAGAGCTTTCCCCCATTGTAGTGGTCCCCATGAAGAATGGCAAATTACATGTATGCATTAACTTGAAGAAGGTTAATGCAACCACTATTAGAGATAGTTATGTGCTTCCTATCATGGAGCATCTATTAGAAAGAGTAGTGGGCAAGGAAGAATACAACTTCCTTGATGATTGTCTGGCTACAATCAAGTGGCCATTGCCCCAGAAGATCAACGTAAGATGGCTTTTGCCACAGAATGGGGTATATATGCATTTCGGGTAATGCCATTTGGTTTTACCAATGTGTTAGCTACTTTTCAATGGCTGATGTGTCATGTATTTAAAGAGTTCTTGTGTACAAACTATTGAAGATAAATGTACAAGCTCATTTTCATATGAGCTATGCTTGAATAAATTTACCAAATATAAAGATAAAGGAAAAGAAGAGAAAAAAAGAAAAAAGAAAAGAAAAGAAAAAAGTCTAGTCAAAATTCATGATGAGTAAAAGATACAATATCTTGCCTTGTAGTCAGTGGCATGTAGTGGGGAAAGTGGTGAGTTAAGAAGGAGGCACAAACTTCTTCACATGCTCATTGGTTATAAAAGTAGTGTGGGAGCACGTTCTAAACAAGGAGAGAAAGAGGCAAGAGCTCCCAATAGTCGGATCTAGCCATTTTGTCATTTTGTCTTCCCTTAGACTCCTTCCAGCCGCACGTCAGTTTGTACATAGCTCTGTTGTGAAGCTCATATCTTAGTGTATATGTAACCATTTGTTGTGTTTAAACATTCATTAGAAAGCTTGTTTACTTTCTGCCTATCAAATATCTCCTTCAAAGCTTATGTATTCTGTGAGATATCAGTGAAAGAGTGAAGTCCAGTTTTTTAGTATACCTGTGTAGATAGGTAGTCTACTTTGGTTGGTTAACTTTCCCAACCAAAGCATATCCAAATTCTGTGATTTTTGTCTTCTTGCAAAGATCTTCGTATTTACTTTTTTTCTCCCAAATATCTCATTCAGAAGATTTATATTCTGTGAGATATCTATCAGAGAGTGAAGTCTAGTTTTATAGTGTACTTATGTGTGCAGGTGGTCTATTTTGGTCAGTTGAGTTTCTTGACCAAAACTCATCCAAATTACTTGTTTTTTAGCTTATTTCTACTTTCTTTGTACCAAATATCTTTGTCAAAGGATATATATTCAGAGAGTTATTAGTCCGAGAGTGAAGTTTAGTTCTTCAACATACTTGTGTGGACAAGTAGTTCATCTTTGTCAGTTGCGTTTCCTAATCAAAACTTGTCCAAATTAAGTTATTTATAGCTTGTTAGAAAGCTTTGTTTGTCTATTTTGATTAACTAAAGGCACAAGTCCATTTGAGTTTTGTATTGAGAGCAGCAAGCTATCTAAGATGCAACTATTTGTCCAAGTGTTGGACATACAAGTGTTCACTACACATTTCTGTTGCGCATGGGAGAACTCATTCTCCACACTAAGTTGGAAGTCTATGTTGATGATCTGTGTGCTCATTCCAAGATTAGACAAACACATATACCTGAGATAAGACAGATCTTTGACAAATGTAGAGAATATCAGGTCTTCTTGAACCCAGAAAAGTGTGTTTTCATGGTCAGGAAAGGGAAGATTCTAGGACACATAGTGTCAAAGAATGGAATCTCCACAAACAAGGATAAAGTTAGAGCTATTGCAAAGCTACCTAGGCCAAAGAATTTCAAGGAAGTACAAGCTTTCATGGGGCATTGCGGCTATTAGCGACGTTTCATTCATATGTATGCAATCATTGCAAAGCATTTGTACTCACTTTTGACTAACTTTGAGTGGATCGACGAATGTGAAAACTCCTTTAATGAGCTAAAGCGATGATTATATTCAATACCAATCTTGACTACAATAGATTAGAACAAGCCATTCCATGTTCATGTGGATGCATCCAATTACGCTATTGGGTGTGTACTAGCACAACCTACTGGTGAAGGTAATATGGATCTTCCCATTGCTTACGCCAGTGGACAATTGAATGTGGTTGAATGAAATTATACCACTATTGAAAGAGAAGGATTAGGCATGGTATATGCAGTTAAAAAGTTTAGACATTCTTTGCTTACAAATAAGTTTAAATTTTTTACAGAACATCAAGCATTACTCTATCTATTGAACAAACCTTACAATACTGGGAGATTAGTAAGATCATTCCTCTTACTAATGGAATATGACTTTGAAGTTGTGATTAGGAAAGGTAGAACTCACCTTAGGGCAGATCATATTTCTAGAATAACTTTAGGAGAGTCTCCTCAAGGAGTATTAGATGATCTTCTTGATGGTTACTTGTTCAATCTAGAAGTAGTGCCTGAATGGGCCAAAAATATAGTGCCTATTCTCACCTTGGGGCCTAAACATCATGTTCTCATAGCTAAAGATAAAGAAGTAGTGAGATCTCAAAAGTACCACATACTAGCAGGCACTTTGTATAAGCACACTGATCAAGGCATACTGGCTTGCTATGTAGAGGAAGATGAGCATGCAAAGTGGTTGCAAATAGCACATGTAGGAGCACTGCAACAACATCCCTCCAAACATCAAACCCTACAGACTCTGCAAAGATTGGGAGTACATTGACCAACAATGGAAGTAGATGTCCATAGGATGTGCAAGGAATGCCAATTCATGGGTAGGAACAAGTCAAACTAGAGTCAATCTGGAAAACTTGCCTATTGAAGTGCCATCGATCGAGCAACCTATAGAGTTATGCTAACTCCAACAAATACCAATTCCCGATCCACCTATAGGACTTATGAAGAAGGTTAGCGGTCATTCTCATTGGTTCAATGGGATGCTAGGGCAATTAGGAGATGCAACTTACATATGGAAGTGTTGACATTGTAGCATCACAACTCATACTTGTCGAACTGAGAAGCATCTCATGAGACCCAAATGTCGCATAGAAGCATTCAGAAGACACAATGGTGCTTTGTTAGCATGAGTTTAACAACAAGACTATGCATGAAATAAGAAGAAAGCATCTTTAATGACACACACACTTAATCACATGCATAATCACATCGTTAATCTATAAACTAACACGCCAGAAGCATGAGGCAAGAAAGGAACAAGAACACAAGCACATCACAACGACAACAACAATTCTCCAAGCATTCTACAAACTAGCATGATCTCATTATCTCTAAGAATGCTCCCTAAAATGAGAGAAGTGAACTCTTTATATACAAAATGGGCAAAATGCATGCTATGTAGGATTTCTCAACTAAAAAGAGAATGAATCTCACTTATTCACTAGTGTTGCACTCACACACACACACCTATACAAGAGTGCTTATTAACTTGAATAAAAAGGTAGAAAAAGGTACAAATGATGATGAACAAGAGTGGATCAATGTCTGACACCGTATCATATACCTCCCTCGAGTCATGCACATTCTTAGTCAGTTCTCCGTCACTGAATCCAAGCTGATTATCAATGGTTCTCTTCACTTGAATTTCAACTAGGAGTGATGTGGTACTCCAGCCTCTCCCACCATCGTGTTGCTTCTTTGGAGAACTCATCTGACAGATAAGGTCCCAGTTAGTTCTTTTATTCCCCAAAGGCATGCTTCTTTCTCGATCTCTTTTTTCATAGCTGCTACTAGAGAAAGCAGAAGTTTCTCATTCCCCACGATCTACTTCTCCTTCTATCTGCATTGTGAGACCATGGTTCTTGTCTCACATACAATATCAACTGTTGATTGTAGATAATGTCTGCTATCAGTTGGCTTTCCACGCTTAGCACTAACAAGAGGGTCCAATATTAGATGTGCATGAGTCTGACATCGACACAATCTTATGATGAACAAAGACAGAGGAAACAACTTCCAGAGCTGATGATCCTTCTTGCACCATGTATTAAGAACAAGTGGAGCACCCTCCCGCACTTTAGGTCCCTTGACAATGCGATGGAGGAGACCCCCTTTCTCGTCTTCATGGTGGAAAATCATATTAAGCACCGTATTGCTTGCCATGTGTATAGTGCAGAAGCCTTTGCCGAAATCCTAGATTTTTGTGAAAAGCAAGTCTTCATCAGCATGGGCATGATGAAAGTTTACCATGGATAACTTCTGTGGAGGAGCCATTAGAGGCATATCATTACGGGTCGATAAACAGTGCATCTTGTCGATTTTATAGAAAATCGTCACAAGCTGGCCATGAGGATGCATTCATCATGCTGAGGTTGGGATTGGTATAACAGGGACGTATGCAGCTCAATCCCAACATGATGGAAGCCAACACAACTTGATGAGTCGATGGAATAGAGCATGCATGCTTTTATTGATCATAATAGTTGATTGTTGTATTGAGTTCCACAAATTAGGTTACGCTTGACTGCAAACATTTACCCCCTTCTTCCTCATCTCAACATGAACATTTTGATGAAGAGACATAACCCTTGGAATACAACTGCATCGAGATTCAGTGAAGACCTCCTGACAGGGTAGTAGAGAAGCTCTGGAGCAACTTTTGTTGTTTCTTGCAAGAAATCATCATGGACATCAGATTAGACATAGGAATGATGAAGATGATGAGAAAACTCCATTTAGAACTTGTAGAAGAATCCTAATGCAAGTCTATTTACACATAATTAGAGAACTAATCAATAAGATAAAAAAAGCAACAAGGTAATTACAAGTTTGTAAAAAATAATTTTATTTTATTCGTGACTTGAAGAATCACCACACATGGTAGATTAATCACCCAAAAAGAGGATTTTAATCACACCAAGAATGGTTCATCTTGAGAAGTTTGTAAATCTTGCGAGTCGCAAATGCTGAGAAGAGTGTAATGAAATGAAGAACTCAAAAATTATCATGAAAAGCTAGCGTACATGTCATTTTCATGCCAAAAACCATCACGTAAGTGACAAGAGAATGCTCCCTGGCAATGGCACTAAAAGTTGTTGACATTGTTGCATCACAATTCATACTTGTCAAACCGAGAAGCATCTCATGAGATCCAAATGTCGCGTAGAAGCATTCAAAAGACACAATGGTGCTTCATTAGCACGAGCAACTAAAAGGAGGATGAATCTCACTTATTCACTAGGTTGCACTCACACACACCTATACAAGAGTGCTCATTAATTTGAATAAAAAGGTAGAAAAAGGTACAAATGATGATGAACAAGAGTGGATCCAAGAAGTATATACTGAATCGTCAACAGGGAGTCAAAGTGCGAGTTCGATAACATTTGGGGAAGCTTTCAATTTTTCTCCAGAGAGTTTGAGAAACTCCAGAAAACCCTCGGACTACAAGTAATTTGGCAACACATAGGGTTAGCCGATTATTTCAAGGCCTCCATACCAAATCTAGACTTCAAATGCTACTATTATTTAGTGTCCATCCTACAAGCTAGAGATGTGAAAGATTGACCCAGTACCTTTGTAATTCCTTCTCTATCACTCAAGAATGAACTTAAGAAGTTTGAAATCACCTTGGAATTGGTAAGAGATTCACTTAACATGCATGACAAACATGTCCCATTGGAAAAAGAAGCCTTGGTACCAGACAACATGAAGGATAGGAAAATCATCAAGCTCAAGGATATGGCCACATTGACACCTAGTGTGTCCATTCCCCTTCGTCTCTGCATGCAACACTTTGCATTTCTAGGACAAGATAGATTCACTCAGCCACACAAAAGAATCTAGTTCAGTCTTTATTTGGCAAAGATAGGCCCACTGACCATTAAGCTTCCTGTGTGGATTATAGAGCAATTGTATGAATCTAATAAAAGGTTCAGGAAACCACTCCTTAAGGGATGTTGTGCCATTACTCATATAATATACAAGTGTCTATCGTACAATGTGCCCATCGAGTGGGCTCTGACTTGGTCCCAACTACAACTGTTTAAAGGTCACTCAACTTTTGCCCATCAATCTAAGAGAATGAGAACTCTTCCATGCGTCCAACCATGAGAAGTTCTTACGACCCTAGAGATTTCTCCAATGGGATAAGGTACAGTGCCTCCATTCACCATTCACATTTCTAAGGAACTACACAAGCTGGACCATCGGCTCTATTTGCACCATCAGAGTTTAAATTCAGTTCCACTAGAGATGTTGAAGGGATGAGCATGTTTGATTTTGAGTCATTTCTATAGACCCCTCAACTCTCAAATGTTGAGTTCTTTTGAGACACAAAAGGTCCAAGCACACACAAAGAATGGGACAATCAAGAGAAGCATGCCATATACACTGGGAAGATGATCAACAAAGGACTCTCTCTCAATAGTTAGAGCCACTAGAGGGTGAAGAAGAAGAAGAAGAAGAAGAAGAATCTATTGCAGCTCTAGCCTATATGGCAGAGCTTCATAGATTATACCAAACCATGGAGAGAGTCCGAGCACAACAACTAATTTCTAAATAGAGCAACAGAGTGATCATGCCCCAACTTTTGGAGGAGACCAATGTTGACTCACAATTCAGTGAATGTTTGCAATTGCTATCAGAGACCTGTGGTGTGATGAAAGTGATTAAATACACACTACAAAGGCCTCATGCCACATATGATCCACATCGGCTACAAAGTAGACCCAGGATAAGAAAAATCATCCAAATTCCCATCACAGTTATGACAACAACTACTACGACAACCAAACTAATCGAGACAACTTTCCAGGAAAATGAAACTATCATGCCCAATTCACCGAGGCAAGTATTGGGAACTCTTGGCCAGAAATGATTGTCGTCCATGGAGATACAATAGAGCCACTACCTCCAACACCCCCACCATCACCCCCTCAAACTGAGGTTGTAAATTTCATCGCTACTGATGATACCCAAGAGCAAACCTTCATCTTCCATAGCCCCACTTCCAGCTCAACCCTGTTTTCTTCCTTCAATAACCCATTGTATCATACCGCCACCAATACAATAGAATCTCTCATTCACTACAACAGATTGAGCGTATACCGAGGTTTTTACAGAGGGAAATGAACGCGCTTATTTTTGCCTCGACGTCGATGTAGTTGTCGGTATACACGTCAGTACTAAAGCGCCTGTATGTGCGCCCGTATGGGCGTCGGTATGAGCATCGGTATGAAGGTTGGTATGAGCACCAGTAATACCGGTGCCCATACCGGAGCCCATACCGATGGCTTTGCTGGGTGTACCGTCGCGTATACCGTCGCTCGCTTGGTGTACCGACGCTTATTCCGATGACATTACTGGGAGTATCGACGCATATAACGACGACCATATCTGCAAATTTTTTTTTGGGCAGAGTGTGTTGTCTTTTGCTACAACAACATTACCATGATGTTGCTTAACAAAAGAAAATACACTCTGCCCAAGAAAAACCGAGTACATGTGATGTGTACTCTAATGTCAACCGAAATATGATTTCATAAAACAAAATATTATTGGACACAAAAGAGATAATCAGAATGAACCATGAACCATGTACAAAAAAAGTTATATATTTCATAAATGAAGCATGTACAAGAGTGTGGCAAACCACTGTCATATATGATGCTTTTACAAAATGTGGCAAAGCAATGCATTGTCATATAAAAATCAAATACAAAATTTTGGTATGCCACTGCCATACACATGCAATGAACGTTCCATATCAACAGTCCTACAACAAAGAACATTAATGGAATGAGATAAATTCACATGAAATTTACAGACAACAAGTAAAAACCAAGTTTATAAATTAATCACCTCATCACAAACGCTCCCATGAAACGACCGCATCACGTCCCTCCAAGTCTTCCAATAGTGCAGTCAATCCATGACTGTATCCGTAAGCGTTCCCTGTTCGTGTTGGAGGGCGACCGATTGCCAGCTCCTGCAACAAATATACAAAACATCAGAGGAACATACATGAGAAACTTAACACAAATAAATTCAATAAATGAAATGGTACTTAAAAACTCATGACGCATCATGTCATATCCGCTGCTGCCCAAATGTGACGGTCCAACCGTATCTAAACGTGTGGCTGTGGCATCTCGCTGCTGGCGATATTGGTCAGGAGTCTGTTGCTGCTCGTCGCGAATCACATCCGACTCCTCAACATCTAACCATACAAGCTTTGGTAAGCCTACTCTGAAAGCATCACGAGCCTCGGATCGTCAACGGGACATAACCTCACGTGTGGTGTGCAGAATCCACTCTGAACTGACAAGAGACTATCCATCGACTGGTCAGAACTCTTGATAAATTGTTTGTGTGATATAATTCTTCCGATCTTTATCCTGTTCACTCCATTTCAGCATGATAAAGTGTCCAAACTATATGAAGCAAAGCTGTCATATACGTGCACGCATTGCTTTGCCAGTCGCATCCATCACCGGAGCTCCATCTCAGATACTATACACCTTGGAGTCATCATGGTCATGAGCACCCCAAGGTATACGTTGTGTTCCACGTGGTGTTCCACGTGGTGTTCCACGTGGTGTTCCACGTGGTGTTCCACGTGGTGTACTGCGTGGCGTACCTACATATGAGGTACTCGTCCTAGGAGTAGAAGCGGGTGACACAACGTCCATCGCACTGCCTCCACAATAGCCGCCTCCTCCAGATCTACCTGTAGATCCACTCCTAGAACCTCCTGCTCCAGAGCGTGACCTCGACCTACGAGACGGGCCAGAACTTGTATCGCGCTGAGGCATCGAACGCACATGTTTACTACTAGACCCAATAGGAGATGGCTGAAAAGATGGTCGTGGTGGAGTCACAAAGCTAGGAGACATACCTCCTACGGGAGTAGCACCACCCGTAGGAGTGACACCGGCAGGAGTGACACCGGTGGGAGTGAGGCCGGCGGGAGTGAGGCTGGCAATAGTGAGGCCGACAGGAGTGAGGTAGAGAGGAGTGCTACCACAAGTGATCCAATACTGTGATGCAGTGGCCATATACGCGGGAGGTACCTGAGAGATGAACTCTAAAAACTGCTCCTCTTTCATGGAATGTGGAGTGACAGGAGGACTGTCTCCCATCGTGATCTGTAACAAAAGAACTCAAATAATTAGTATGTGAGAATAAAGGTAATATAGAGAATAAAAAAAAAAAACAAAAAATAGTCCGTACAAGTGTTTTATTCAAAAATCCTCTAATCTAGCATCCTCTTGAAGATCCGATGCATCGAGAATATCTATCTCTATATTGATGGCTTCTAAATCGCTTGCTATGCTGGTTTCTTCCTAATCATCATCTATTGCTTTGTCTTCTTGAACAATGACCTCTTCTTCTTGAACAATGATCTCTTCCTCCTCGACTATCAAATGAATCTCTGAGTCCACTACACATGGACTTTCTTCTATGTCTATGTTCTCACAAATTTGTCTACTACGTGGGGCGACTTGTAAAACAAATAGCCACTCTGGTTCTTTTGAATCTGGTATAAAAACAACTTGCTCATAGTGTTTGGGAAGTACAAATGTATCCCTTTCATCCGTCCATAATTTTGTGGAGTCGACTTGAAGCAAATTGCTTTTATCCCGCCTCATTGTTGCGTTTCTTCCAGAGGTGACTACTTTGAACCATTTCACATCAAAAACAAAATAATCAAACTTCCTAAAAGATATTTTCAGGATATCTTGAATCACACCACAATAATCTAGCTGGCCTTCTTGAGCATTATCATCTCTTGCACTCGCTCTACTTTTTTGCAAAAAGTTCACCATCACCCCACTATCAAAAGTAGACCTATTTTTATCGATTCGTGCGATTCGAAAGTGTCGTCCATGAGACCATAGTGCACCGTATTTAGTATACTCCCAATCACATCCCTTTGAGAGTTCTTCTTCTTCTTCAAAGATATCTTCACCCGCTGCTTTTGCTTGTGAAACCGATGTATTTAGCCATCTGCTCGTTGGAAAAGGTGGAAGAGGTCAAAGACTTTCTAGAAGAGGCAAAATTCGAGTGGAACGATTCCTTCGAAACTGAGCTCTTTCCTTTGCGTTGGTTTCCTTGGCAAGCTCATACCTTTCTAACCACTTCTGCATAGTCTCAGAGTTAACTATGCAAAACTTCATTGCCTTCTCTCTGAAAGCTGCATCCATTTTTCTTTGCACTTTACCTTGTGGTTCATCGCCTACGAGACAAACATCTTCATCATCGCTCCATAAGCGAGGCATTTCAAGATCCGACATACATAGAAACTCAGTTATGAATACAAGAGACTCTTGTACAAGCCATCCCTCTGCCATGCTACCCTCTAGACATGATCACTGTTGAACAAACCCTTTTAATGTTTTCATAAAGCGCTCTAAGAAGAACATCCATCGACTATGGACAGTTCCTGCTATTGCAACTTCATCTACCACATGAACCAGTAAATGAAGTTGAATAGTGAGAATACTTGTGGGAAAGTATTTCTCTACCATACAAACAACCTCGATAGCATTGAGTTTTGCACTCTCTTTATTTATCTCTTTAGAAGAGATCCACCATACTAAAGAACTAATTTTATAAATGGTTCTTCGTACATCCTCCGAAAGACAATCTTTTAGGGCTACAGGGAGCACAAACTGTAAAAACTTGTGCCAATCATGAGACTTGAGCCCTCCAAGATCGTCGTTTCATGTGAAAGTAGTCTTGGGACACCTCATGCATCCAGTAGGTGTCCGAAACTCTGAAATTGTTTTCTTCACTTGTTGCTCTTCCATCCTTCACAACACCCAAGGAGCTCTTGGTAATGATACTATTCCGTTGGGCTTAGTAATTGCCCATAACTCTCACATACGACCTCGCTCTTCTAAGTCCTCCCTTTGTGCTTTGCTTTCTTTCTTTCCGATCAAAGTTTTCCAAAGAATCTCTCCCACATTCTTAAAAATATGCATCGGGTCTACCAAATGATTGATCAACAATTCACTCCAATGAGGGAGTTCATGAAAAATGGACAACCGTTTCATGCCAGTGACTTGATGTTCTGAATCCCATAGTTGTTTCCAATTGCTAGCTTTTATTTGGCGTTGCGCTTGTCGACCAATTTGTTCTTCAGGTAAAACATGTCCATCAGGCAAATATCTATGGTGTCCTTCATAGACAGTTTTACGTAGTGCTTTGGAATAGTGTGCTTTGAGTCGTGGTTCGCATAAGGGACAAGCATGGTAACCCGAAATCGATAAACCTGAACATTCACCATAACCAGGACAATCATGCATCGTCCACATAAGAATGCCTTGCAATCATACGTCTCGTCTTCTTATAGGTTGAGACATGGCACACACAGTAATCCCATCCCATAAAATGTGCAGTTCTTCCACAAGTGGTGCAAGATATACATCCATGTTTTTTACCTTATACCTACCTAGTATAATAAGAGCTAATAATAAATGACCTTTCTTTGTGGCTAGCCATGGTGGGATGTTATAATTGACCAAACATACAGGCCATGTGCTCCATGAAGAACTACGTAAACCAAATGGATTCACTCCATCCATAGCTAGGCCTAGACATATGGACCGAGGCTCACTAGCAAACTCTGGCCACTTACTATCTATGTGCTTCCAAGCATCAGAGTCAGTAGGCACTCGCATTACACCGTCTGTAGACCTGCTCTTTGTATGCCATGACATTAACTCAGCTATAGATTTGCATCTAAACATGTTCTTAATTCGTGGAATGATAGGAAAGTGGCGAAGAACCTTTGCGGGGATTGCTTCGCCTACAAGGTCTTCTCTAAATCTATTTGCTCCACACTTTGGACATACGTGGAGATGCTCATACTCATTCCACAAGAGGATGCAATCATTTAGACAAGCATGAATTTTAGTATAATCCATTCCAATGGACTGTAAAAGTTTTTTTGCATCTCCACGTGTTGGAGGCATGTCATTGCCCTATAGCAAAAATTGATCTTTAAGAGGCTTGCAATAAGCAATTAAAACAATATTAGTAAATAAAGTTATTTTGATACAACAATGAAAGCCAATTTGTTCTCCACTTACCTGAACAATTCAGTGAAACTACTATCTGACCATCCATAAATGGATTGCAGATTGAGCATCGTGAGTGATGCACGTAGTAGAGATATCTTTGCTCCATTGTAAAGTGGTAAACAAGCTAGTCTTCACATGTTTTCATATTCTTCATCGACTTCTGATCGTGGAAATTCTGTTGTGTCCATGAAACTCTCGACATCTTTTTCACCATCATGATCTTTGTCCATCTCATAAAATGCTTCGAGCATCTCTTCCATATTCTCATTCTGTGTAATATTATTAGTACTTGCTTGTACATCTAAGTCCTTTTTTGTTCTCTTTTTTCCATGAGAGGTTACCGGTGCAATGTTGTTTGGGTCCATCTGCTCACCTGGGGGACCATGTGAATGTTAGCATAGGTTTTCTAGTCGACTCCTATCAAAGGATCCATACTCTCTAACATGTGCAGTACAAATCCATCGTTTCCGATAAATTTGATACTTGCACTGAGTGCAAGGACATGCCATTCTATCCTCCAGATCCAAAGAAGCCATCTGCTACAATATGGACATTTTAGATCATTTTTTTTTTATTAAACCTAAAAATCATACTCCTAAAGACTTAGTCCTGAAATACTAAAACCTAAATACTTAAACACCTAAAAAAACCTCAAACCCTTATCTTAAAACTCTAATCTATGTAGTTATCCTATTTTATCTATATATTCATATTTTTTTCTTAATTAATCCTATTTTTATATATTTAAATATATATATTTAATTAAATTATTTAGAACACTAGTTCTTTTTATATTTATTTATCTATATAATTATCCTATTATATATATATATATTTATTTATATATTTAGATTTTTTCTTTATTTTTTTTTTTTTAATGTAAAGGAAGTTCGGCAATAGCCTACTCTCCCGGACTTGAATTAAATAAAGAAAAGTACAAGAGAAGGGGACTAGTGCCCACGGGACCCCCCAAATCCCACAAAGCAGGGGAAGCTTTTACAGAGCTTAGATGACATTACAAAGAAGGTTAGTTACCCTCTCATCACCCTCATGTGGGGCCCACTTGGGTTTAAGCTTGTTATCGATCAAAAGGAGTACTTGATGATGCCTAAAGGGGGGGGATTTTTTACAGTTGACAATCCTTTTGCCGAGGAGGAACAGCGATTTCTCAATTGACCACTCCTTGGGGGAGTCACCGAAGTTGAAAGCACATCTTTCCCGCCAGATTTTCCATAGAACCTCCCCTCTGATGGCGTTCCAGAGAGTCGCGGAGCAGCCGATCGCTTCTCCCAGCAAGGCTTGCTGCCAACTGAGACGTTTTTGAAGTCTAATTCTCTTTCCAACCACCTGCCAGAGTCTGTTGGAGTTGGGGCAGGTAAAGAAGATGTGTGAAACATCTTCGATAGACCGGTGGCAGCGTTTGCACCAGGGAGGGATCCCACAAATTTTGCTAGCCTTAAGGTTGGTCCAGATTCTGTGATGAAGAATTTGCCATAAGAGGACAGACTTTTTGATTTCTATGAGGGGGTGCCAGATAGCCATGAACTTCATGTCTCTTTAATTTTTTTTTGTATTTTCTCTTTATATAAATTTAATTGAGTTATATGTATGCCTAAATCCTAAAACCCTAATCTTAAAGATCTATACCTAAAATATGTATATTTTTGTATGCATGTGTATATAGATAGGTGTATAAGTATATGTGTGTATGTGTATGTGTATATATATTCACTCTGATTAAAATGATTAAACTTAAATCTATTTTTATATATTTAATCATATATATTAAATTTATTTCTTTAAAACACTAGTTCTTATCGTATTTATTTATCTATATAATTATCCTATTTTATATATATATTTATTTATATATTCAGATTTTTCCTTAATTAATCCTATTTTTATATATTTAATTAAATTATTTAAAACACTAGTTCTTTTTATATTTATTTATCTATATAATTATCCTATTATATATATATATATTTATTTATATATTTAGATTTTTTCCTTAATTTTTTTCTATATTTTCTCTTTATAGACATTTAATTGAGTTATATGTATGCTTAAATCCTAAAACCCTAATCCTAGATCTACACCCCTAATCCTAAAACCCTAATCCTATTTTATATATATGTTTATTTAATATTCAGATTTTTTTTCTTATTTTTTCTTAATGTAAATGTAATTGAGTTATATATATGCCTAAACCCTAAAACCCTAATCTTAAATATCTAGACCTAAAATATGTATATTTCTATATGAATGTGTATCTACATGTATATATGTATTATATGTGTATGTGTGTATATATGTTATGTAGGTGTTAAAACCCTAAAACCCTAATAAAAAAGACTTAGACTTAAACCTAAAATACTAAAACCTAAATACTTAAACACCTTTAAAAATCTAAACCCCTAATCCTAAAACCCTAATCCTATTTTATATTTATGTTTATTTAATATTTAGATTTTTTCTTATTTTTTTCTATATTTTTTCTTAATATAAATGTAATTGAGTTATATGTATGTGTATATATGTTATGTAAGTGTTAAAACCCTAAAACCCTAATCAGAAAGACTTAGACTTAAACCTAAAATACTAAAACCTAAATACTTAAACACCTTTAAAAATCTAAGCCCCTAATCCTATTTTATATATATGTTTATTTAATATTCAGATTTTTTTCTATATTTTTTCTTAATATAAATGTAATTGAGTTATATGTATGCCTAAACCCTAAAACCCTAATCTTAAATATCTAGACCTAAAATATGTATATTTCTTATGGATGTGTATCTACATGTATATATGTATTATATGTGTATGTGTATGTGTGTATATATGTTATGTAGGTGTTAAAACCCTAAAACCCTAATCAGAAAGACTTAGACTTAAACCTAAAATACTAAAACCTAAATACTTAAACACCTTTAAAAATCTAAACCCCTAATCCTATTTTATATATATGTTTATTTAATATTCAGATTTTTTTCTATATTTTTTCTTAATATAAATGTAATTGAGTTATATGTATGCCTAAACCCTAAAACCCTAATCTTAAATATCTAGAACTAAAATATGTATATTTCTATATATAGGTGTATATACATGTATATATGTATATTTCTATATATCTATCTAGACCTAAAATATGTATATTTCTATATATAGGTGTATATACAGTATATAGATTTTTTTCTATATTTTTTCTTAATATAAATGTAATTGAGTTATATGTATGCCTAAACCCTAAAACCCTAATCTTAAATATCTAGACCTAAAATATGTATATTTCTATATATAGGTGTATATACATGTATATATGTATTATATGTGTATGTGTATGTGTATGTGTGTATATATGTTATGTAGGTGTTAAAACCCTAAAACCCTAATTAGAAAGACTTAGACTTAAACCTAAAATACTAAAACCTAAATACTTAAACACCTTTAAAAATATAAACCCCTAATCCTAAAACCCTAATCCTATTTTATATATATGTTTATTTAATATTCAGATTTTTTTTCTATATTTTTTCTTAATATAAATGTAATTGAGTTATATGTATGCCTAAGCCCTAAAACCCTAATCTTAAATATCTAGACCTAAAATATGTATATTTCTATATGTAGGTGTATATACATGTATATATGTATTATATGTGTATGTGTATCTATGTGTAAATAGCCTAAAAACTCTAATCCTATTTTTATATATTTCATGTAAAAAAAACTTCAAAATAAAAAATTTATATATTTAATTATATATATTTAATTAAAACACTAGCTTATGTGTGTGTAAGAGTATATGTGTATGTGTGTGTATGTATGCATGTGTGTGTATGCATTCATGTGTGTGTGTGTGCAAGCATGTGTGTATGTATCTCTCTCTCTCTCTCTCTCTCTCTTTCTCTCTCGCTCTCTTTTCTCTTTCTCTCTCTCTCTCTTTTCTCTTCTCTCTTTTCTCTCTCTCTCTCTCTCTCTCTCTCTCTCTCTCTCTTTCTCTCTCTCTCTCTCTCATCTCTCTCTCTATCTCTTTCTCTCTCTCTTTTTCTCTCTATCAATAGAGAATAAAACAATCACTTACAAGTATGTCCCTCTTTTGGATCGTTGTCGTCAAAGCGTAATGTATGTCGTCTATCATCGAATTCCAAACAATCGACGCCAAAGAACTTCTGCAAAATCAAAGAGAAGAGAAATTATAAGACCTAAGCATAGAGAAAGACAAAGGCTAACAGTACACGCACCACTTACCAAGATGTGAGATCTAAATCGAGAGAGAGTGTGTATGCGTAGAGAGAGATATCTTTGTGTGTGTGTGTGTGTGTGCACAAGACAATGCAGGTTGTAATTTGGTTCGCGGTGCAAGTTCGACAGAAGACAAACACTACTCAAACATGCGCAAAAAAGTGAAGTTTTGCTCTCAGGTTCTCGGTATGTTTAAAACACTGCCTCGGTATAAGCGTCAGGATGTGCGTCAGTATGAGCGTCAATAACTTCCAGTAAATTACCGACGCTTATACCGACGCCCATACCGACGCTTATACCAACGCTTATATCGAGGCCCATACCGACAGATGCAGGACACACCGACGATCCATTTAAAACGGTCATACCGACGGTCACTTGATCATCGGTATCCTTAAATGAGCTTTTCCAACGATTATACCGACATCAAGAGTGACCGTCAATATAGGCAGCGTCAGTATGCCCTTCATATGTTGTAGTGATTGACCCTGCCTTGGGACATCTGGCCTCCTCAGTCATAGACCACCCAGACTTTGGATCCACTTTTCTAGGCTTCCCTATCACTGAACCTCATTCCATGGTAGTCCCACCTCCAAGCTCTCACATTCCAACCTTCGTTCCACCAATCCTCCAACCCATGCATGCCTTTTTCTCTAAGCTCCCCATTCCCATTCTCTTTCCCTTGCATTGACCAATGTACAAACTGCATCTTCATCTATGAATATTTCACTCAATACTATGATTCATTGTATGATGCAACTTCGGATAGGGTACCATCAACTAGAGACACATAATAGGATATTACAAGATTGCTCTATGGAATTACAACAATGAATCACAACACTCAATGCTGACAATGATAGTCTTCAAGATCAGTTTCATATGTTACAGGATGTACACAACATACTCGAGACAAAGCTTCAAGATGTAGATATTGAGGCTTTGCAAATGGTCAAAGAACAACTCCACACTCAAATGGAATGCAATTCAAAAATCTAGCCCAACATGGCGCTCCTCCAAAGACATCTCACGATGTCTTAAGAGTAGAATAGATGTTTGCAGCTACAAAATTAAAAAATTTAGCAGCAGCCATAGAAAACACACTAGGGGCACCTATAAGTCCATCAAAGTTTCACGCCATTCCCCTGAAAACATCAAACTTATACTAGAAGATTATGCCAATCTGATGGATGCACATGATAAATTATTAGAGGACCTAAATCAGCTCTAGCAACAAAGAGAGTCAGAAGCTACAACTATTCAGCATACCACAACATCATCCTCTCTAGTTGTCACTAACTTGGTTGTGCTAACAAAGCTACAAAAACAAGTTATTGAGCTGCAAACTAGGCTACTACAATACGAATGACTACCATCCCTAATTGAGGCTCCAATGGAAGAAGAAACAGTCTCCATTCTAGTGAAACAAACATTTGAAGATGACTACGAACCACATCCCATTCCTCGTGGATCGATAAGCTCCCTACTCCCCATGGTTAAAGCAAGCGGAAGACATTCGGTGCACCCATGAAGATTGTGTCACGAGAAAGGAGATAAGGAAGAGAGCTCGCACACACACTCTCACAATCAAAGAGAAGCACACACTAAGATTGAGGCAAGGAAGAATCATCTTCTTCTTCTTCTTCTATTACATAAAAAGGAATGTACAAGAATGACCTAAAAAACAAGAATACAACTATTGCAGTATATAAAGACCAGTATATAAAGAAAAACCTAATGTCCACGAATGAGTGAGCTGGCGAGAAACAAATATGCCATCATTCTCGATAGATAAATCTAATAAAGCTCAATGAAGTGTCCGTGACGGTGACCACTATACATGTCAGAGAAATGAAAAAGTGATACGTGTTATCCTGGATCATCACATGTTGAGGCTGATATCTCAACACTCCCCCTCAAGCTCAACACCATGTCCTCTAATCTAAGCATCTTCTGAAACTTCTTCAGCTTCTTTGATCCAAGTACCTTAGTGAAAATATCAACAACCTGCTCATCTGTTCTCACATAAACAAGATCAATATCACTTGCTAATACCTTCTCTCTGATGAAGTGATAATGTACCTCGATATGCTTTGTTCTGGCATGAAAAACAGGGTTTCATGCCAACTGTATACTGCTAAGATTATCACAATATATGGTGATAGGTTTTTGCACTTCCACACCTAATTGTTGATCTTTTCTTCATCCTTTGACTTCAAGTATTTATCCAAAAACATCAATTGGTGGTTGACTTGCACCAACATTTTCTCCAATGTATGCAGCTCATTCTTGAGTTGCAATTTTTGTGCCTTTGTATTGTTCTTTGTTCCAAGCCTCTTTTGGAGTCTTAGCATCCTGTCTATGCCCAATCATGCTATACTGTATGCTAACAGATAGCCAATACATTACCTTTCATGCTCCTTGATTCCACTCTTCATACACTCTTAACTGGTCTGCAGTCCGATTCCTCTCTGGTAACTGCGGAGCGTTTTCATTCTCTCCTTTGATGTAATTCTAGTAGCCTTTTCCCATTAGGAAATTCGTCATCCTGAATCTCCAAGCATGGAAGTTGTTCTTGTCCAGCTTATCGCTCATAAGCTGACTCATTGCATCTACGTTTGCCATTTCTGTAGCAATTCACAACACTGCAAAACACTACAAGCAGCACTTCTGCATGAACACTGTTGCACTATGATGTGACAGTTCGATCTCAGAAAAACACAATTTTTGTGTATCAACTGAAATTGACCTGGTTTTTCTATGGACCCGACCTTATGGGCTAAAAATAGAGGTCGAGATGGCTCCAAAACTTCGATTTGAGGTCATTTGTGAATCGTGCTTTCTCCACGTCTTCTCACGTACTCTTCATCATCGGCCTTCTCCATGAGCTCTCTACAACCACATTAGCTCTGATACCATTTCATGAAGAAGGAGATAAGCAAGAGAGCTCACACACACACACACTCTCACAATCAAAGAGAAGCACACACTAAGATTGAAGCAAGGAAGAATGATCTTCTTCTTCTTCTTCTTCTTGTATTACATAAAAAGGAATGTACAAGAATGACCTAAAAAACAAGAATACAACTACTGCAATATATAAAGATCAGTACATAAGGAAAAACGTAATGTCTGCGAATGAGTGAGTTGGCAAGAAACAAATGTGCCATCACTCTTGGTAGATAAATCTAATAAAGCTCAATGAAGTGTCCATGACGGTGACACTTTACATGTCAGAGAAATGAAAAGTGATGCATGTCATCCTGGATCATCACATGTTGAGCTTGATATCTCAACGGATTCCATAGTGGTGCATAATCAAGCCATGCAGGTTATAGAAGAAATGGTGCCACAATCCAACTACTTCCAACACTTGGCTCCTAGGCATCTCATCACGACTTTTGAACTTTGGTATAGGCCATATTTTGTAATTCTAGTTGATTAAAATGTAGAAATTCAGAGAGTCACATAGAAGACCCCCACATTCATAACACAATTCCAACTAGAGGACTTGCCATCCACAGTGCAGAAAGGTACTATTTATCAACCAACTTGGAAAAAAACCCTCTTGGAGACTTACCCAAAAATGTTGTGCACTTAGAACAATGCACCCCTACATCTTCATTACAATCCATGCTACAGACCAGTTCCAAGGTGCAGGTCATGGAAAGCCTTTGCAATCAAGGTATAGAATAATGCACAATGTAGGGAGTGGCTCAATTATCCATACATAGTGCCAGTGCAGGGGCCAACTTCCATAGCTTATATGATGGCCATTATATGCCACTAGATCCCTAGGTTAAATCCAATGCCAAATGTCATGGCACAAATGATGCTAAAGATTCTAGATATGATGCACATTTTTTCAAAACTTTTCGCAATACACAGGCACCACAAGTCTCTCTCCCGAGCGTTACCAATGGAAATTTGACCTTGAGTACGACATGAGCATGACCCAAAGTATTAGAGTAGCCTATGCTTGGCATGCTCGCATTAAATACCTCCCACTTTGTTACAAACAAATGTTCAAAGATATGTTCACTATAGGTTTTTGGAAGTATCACTCTACGGTATTTATGCCTAAACCAACTCACCTGCTTCACTTATTTGCATGTGAGTAGGCCATTTAATCAGAGAATTACACAACACTACAACCAAATATCCCTAGTGCCTCAATTTGATATGGCAAAAGGATTAAGGCTTCACATG
>CM035428.1:175931941-175936941 GCA_020310875.1 Ceratopteris richardii | reverse complement strand
TTACAGGTTTGAGAGGGGATGAAAGATGGAAACCTTTTGTCTTATCAACAAAACTTTCATTAAATCATTATGTTCCAGATTTGAACCAGTTGCTTGGTTTGATGCTCACATTTGAGCAAGACTTGAAGGGAGATGGAGATAAAGGACAAAGTTCTGTAATGTACATGAAGAATAAGAAGAAAGGAGATAAAGGTAAAGCAAAGGATGAAGAAGAGTCAAGTTCTCAAGTTTATTATGCTCTAATTACAAGAGTAGCTTGTTCTTTTGGATATTAACACTCTCCATCAGTGGTATCAGAGCAGGAAGCATCAAAATTGAAGGAAGGAGGATCTCGACTGCTGCAGGTGCAAAGAATTCAACATCTGAAGGTTCAAAAGGTGAAAGCTTGAGGGCAAAGCTTGAGAAGGAGGTCATACGACATCAAGGAAGACAAAAGGAACATTATTCAAAGTAAAGGTACATCTATTACTCATAAATTTTGAAGAATTCAATATACAGGTGAAGAAAGGATGGGAGATTGTCTTCAAATAGAGAAGTTGGATAGAGAGAACTATCCAGCATGGTCAATGAGGATGGAAGCTCATCTTATGAGCAAAGACTTGATAGCTTATATTACAGGTGAAGAAGAAAAGCCTCAATTCAGAGATCCTAGTGTTCCAACTAGGGAAGAATTATCAGATTTGAAGAATTGGATGAAGAGAGATGCTCAAGCTAGGAGCATTATCTATATGGCAATCAATGACAACTTGCTACCTCACATTAGAGGTCTTGAAAGTGCAAGTGATATATGGAATGCTTTGGAGGAGCATTTTCAAAACACCACAAAGTCAAGGAAGGCATCTTTGTGGGCAGAATTTACCACTTTCAAGAAGAAGGCCTCTCAATCCATCTCAGACTATGTAACAAGGATGAAGGACATTGCAGATGCATTAGGAGCAGTTGATGAAGACATTGAGGAGGATAAATTGGTAAGGCAAATCCTCACAGGGTTGAGAGGTGATGACAAATGGAAGCCATTCATTTTGTCTACTACTTGATCATTTTACTTCTGACTTAAATCAATTGCTAGGACATATGTTAACCTTTGAGCAGGATGTCAAAGGTGAAGGTGACAAGAGTACAGGTCATGCAATGTATTCAAAGGATAGGAAGAAGAATATCAAAGGAAAGCAACAAGCAAATGAAGATGAAGGCACAACTAGTCAAGCCAACTTCCTAAGAGGAAGAGGAGGTGGCAAAGGTAGAGGAAGAGGCAGGAGTAATAAAGATGGAGTCAAAGCTTGCTGGATTTATGGTAAGACAAATCACTTAGCTAATGATTGTTGGCATAATACTCAGAGTAATGGTGGATATAATCAGAATTTTAATTCAAGAGGAAGAGGTGGCAGAAATCAAAGAGTTAATTTCAGAGGGAGAGGTAGTAGAGGTTACTTTGGAAGAAATGTAGGTAGAGGATTCCAAAGTCAACAATACAACAATACCTACTACAATTATGCTTCAGATCAGAAGGAGGATTCAGCATTGATAATGAATGCAACTTGTGAGAGGCAAAATGAAGACCAAAGAGTTTTTTACATTGACTCAGGGTGTAGCAATCACCTGAGTAGTAACATAGCTTTGATGACTGATTTGGAAAATAAGGTAACTAATCATGTAGTTCAAACACGTGACAATACAAAGCACAATGTGAAGTCAATTGGATCAGTGAAGGCCAAGGAAGGTAGCACCCTCTTCAGTAAGGTCTTGTATGTTCCTACAATTCCTAAGAATCTGATAAGTGTAGGACAAATTGTTGAAAAAGGTTATGAAGTTAGATTCACTAATGAAGGAGTGTTTGTGGAAGACCCTAGCAATGGGTATAAACAGATTGTTTCAGGGAAGAAAGAAGGAAGATTGTTCACATTGAAGATTCAAGGTAATGTTGGTCATGCCTTGTTCACTTATGGAGGGCATAAGATCTCTGAGTTAGATCTTTGGCACAAGAGTCTTGGACATTTTAATGAAAGAGGTATCAAAGATATGATTAACAATGGTTCAGTGCTTGGATTGCCTAATGTTGCAGGTCAACATATGACATACAGATGTGAGGCATGTCAATTAGGTAAGGCTCATAAGCAATCTTATTCCAAGCATGGTTTTATGTATTCAGAGAAGCTTGAATTGGTACACACAGATGTGTGGGGACCATCAAAAGATTTTAGTATCAATGGTTCAAGGTATTATGTGATTTATGTTGATGATGCTACCAGATGGATCACTATCTAT
Organism: Ceratopteris richardii; assembly: GCA_020310875.1. Taxonomy (NCBI): domain Eukaryota; kingdom Viridiplantae; phylum Streptophyta; class Polypodiopsida; order Polypodiales; family Pteridaceae; genus Ceratopteris; species Ceratopteris richardii. The sequence goes on along the minus strand of CM035428.1, from coordinate 175,934,676 downwards.
GTGATCAAAGATAAGTCAGAAGTATTCAATACATTTAAACACTATCATGTGTATGCAGAGAGAATTACAGGTCATAAGTTGAAGAGACTAAGATGAGATGGAGGGGGAGAGTATTTCTCTAATGAGTTTAGTGATTACTTGTGGAATGCAGGTATAAAAAGGGAAATTACTTGCAGGTACTCTCCTCAACAAAATGGTGTAGCAGAGAGAAGAAATAGAACTCTTGTTGAGTTTGCAAGGTCAATGATGAAGGAGAAAAATTGCCCTAATTATTTGTGGGCTGAGGCTGTAAACACAGCTACTTATTTGGTCAATAGGTTACCATGTAAAGCTTTGCAGGGTATGACACCATATGAGGCTTGGTGGGGTAAGAGAGCTACCTTGGATCATTGCAAAGTATTTGGATGTTTGGCATATGCATATGTGCCATCCCAATTAAGGCACAAATTGGAACCTAAAGCTGAAAAGTATGTATTCATTGGTTATGATGATAAGCAGATGGGATATAGGTTGTGGAGTCCATCCACAAAACAATTCCTTGTATCAAAGGATGTTACATTTGATGAGCAAGGTACTTGGTATGCAGGTACAATCAATATTAATGCGGTTGATGAAAGACTAGTTGTGAAAGGGTTTGCTCAGACATATGGTATTGATTATGATGAAACATATAGTCCTGTGGCAAAGATGACAACCATCAGGACACTCATAGCCATTGCTGCATGTAAAGGTTGGAAATTATGTCAATTAGATGTGAAGATTGCTTTTTTAAATGGTTATATTTCAGATGATGTTTTCATGGAGCAACCCCAAGGATTTAGAGATGGAAGGTATCCAGATCATGTGTGCAAGCTCAAGAGAGCTTTGTATGCTTTGAAGCAGGCCCCAAGGGCATGGAATTATAGACTTGTGAAGTTCTTAAAGGAACTTGGATTTCAAGTATCTAAAGGAGATAGTAGCTTGCTTGTCAAAGCAAGTGATGATGGGTTCATATACATAAGCATATATGTTGATGATATAATTCTTACAGGTACAGATGAGAAAGGCATTCAAAACCTAAAGAAGCAAATGGAGAAAGAATTCAAGATCAGTGATTTGGGAGACTTGTCATATTTTTTGGGCATGGAGATTTCATACACTCAACATGGAGTGTATGTAACTCAAGAAAGGTATTTGAGAAACTTGTTGGTCAAGTTTAAGATGAATGATTGTAGGGTAGCACCTACTCCAATGGAGGTGAATCACAAATTGAGCAGATATGGAGGTGAAGAGTTCAAGGATATGAAACTATATCAGAGTTTGGTTGGTAGTCTGATATATGCTACATTAACTAGGCCTGATTTGTCATATGCAGTTGGAGTTTTGTCTCAATTCATGCATTGCCCTAGGAAAGAACATTGGATTGCAGGACAAAGAGTGTTGAGGTACATTAAGGGTACACTCAAAGAAGGTTTGTATTATGGTTTTACATCAGCATCAAGATATATAGTGATGCAGATTGGGCAGGTAATCCTGATGATAGGAGATCAACTTATGAATACTTGTGTTTTGTGGGATGAAGAGTTTGATGAAGAGTTTTGACATCATGCAGAGTACACCCACCATTCATGGAGATAACATGAGTTCATTGTATTTAGTTGCTAATCCTGTTTTTCATGCCAGGACTAAACACATTGAGATTCAGTATCACTTTCTAAGAAAGAAGGTGATGGATAAAGAGATTGAAGTCATATATACTTCAACAAAAGATCAGATAGCTGATATGCTAACAAAAGGCTTGGATGGACCAAAGCTACAGAGATTCAAAGACATGGCAGGTATAAAGAAGATAGAGAAAACCTCAATTGATGATTGAGGGGGAGATGTTGATGCAGGGCAATCAACAATTGATGTTTTAATGAAGAATTTAAGTCAAGGACTGAAGAAAAAGGTTCAAGTTGTAAAGCATGAAGGAAGAATACATCCAGAATTTGAAGAGGTGTACACATATGTACATTAACACAGAGATAGTTCACTTATACTTTTGTATAGTCATGAACTTGTAAATATTTGCCTATATATATATATAAAGGAAATGTCAGGGCAAATATGAGAGAGTGTAAAATACAAGAATTGAAGAGAATTAGAAGTTTTTTAGACACTTGAGAAGTATGAAGATTAGGTCTCTCATCCAGTTGTAAAATTCCTTCAGGAATGAAAGACAATTGCGCCCGATGTTTCTGTACATTCTCCTTCTGTGCTTGATCATTTCAAGAATCCTTTTGTAGACATCTAAGTCCATAGTTAATGAGTTTATGGTTAAAGTTTGAGAGCCTAATTGTAAACACGCTGTGAGAATTATGAGTAGGAACATTCATATGTGAAGAAGTGTTCACTGTTTCCTAAAACAGGTGCAATCTCGATAGTCAATGATTTGATCATTTCTCAGTGCATAGGTTAAAGTTTTGCATGAATAAGGAGTCAAAATTTAAGTTAGAAGATAAGCCATCTATGGCTAAAAGCATTTGTATAAAAGGGTTCTAGATTGAGAGAACCAAGTGTTAGAAGTCATAGGTGTCTAAATCGACTCTTCAGAAGAGCAGTTTTAGACATAGGTAACTTGTTGAGATCATTTCTCAAGATCTACTGAATCTTTTCGAGTGATTCAACTTGGAGAAGGTGCGCAAACTGTAGGCGACACCTTGTGCAAAGTTTCATAAAAAACTTTACACAATTGATAAGTTAATGTGAGTGAT
>CM035428.1:175911941-175921941 GCA_020310875.1 Ceratopteris richardii | reverse complement strand
GGAATGCAGGTATTAAGAGAGAAATAACCTGCAGGTATACACCACAACGAAATGGTGTAGCAGAAAGAAGGAACCGAACTCTAGTTGAGTTTGCACGAGCTATGCTAAAGGAAAAGGATTGTCCAAATTATCTTTGGGCTGAAGCTATAAATACAGCTACATACTTGGTAAACAGATTACCATGTACAACTTTAGATGGAATGACCCCTTATGAAGCTTGGTGGGGAAAGAAACCAACACTTGATCATTGTAAAGTTTTTGGATCAGTAGCTTACGCTTATGTACCATCACAACTAAGAACATAAGCTTGAACCAAAAGCAGAGAAATATGTGTTCGTCGAATACGATGAAAAGTAGATGGGCTACAGGTTATTGAGTCCTCTAACAAAACAATTTACTGTTTCCAGAGATGTTACATTTGATGAACAGAAGAGCTGGTATACAGATCAAAGTCACACAACAGAAGAATTTGAAGAAGAGGTAAGAAGGAAAGAGAAAGGGAAATCAATTGTATAGGTGAATAGAGATGACGACTATATGCAGGCAAGTACGTCCAGGATCGGATCAGGTATGAGAAATGGAGATGAACAGGGATTTGATGAAGAAGTGTATTCAGATACACATGAAGAGTTTGAACCAAGAAGGTCAAGCAGGACTAGAAGACAACCAGAAAGGTATTCCTATGATACTTCGTATATAACTCAGAAAAATTATGCATATATGGTCAAAGATGATGAAGAACCTCAGAGCTATGATGAAGCTAAAGGCAAGAAGCAATGGGAAGAAGCAATGGAAGAAGAGTTCAACGCATTGGAGGAGAACAAGACATGGGAACTTGTTCCGAAACCAAGTGGTAAGAAAGTGATTGGAAATAAATGGGTTTTCAAAATTAAGAAACTTGTAGATGGAAGGATAGCCAGATACAAAGCTAGACTGGTTATCAAGGGCTATGCTCAGATGCATGGCATAGATTATGATGAGACGTTCAGTCCGGTGGCAAAGATGTCAACCATAAGGACAGTGATTGCTATAGCAACATCAAAAGGATGGAAGCTAAGTCAGCTGGATATCAAGAATGCATTTCTGAATGGATATATATCAGATGAAGTCTACATGCAACAACCGGAAGGGTTTGTAAGTTCCAGATACCCAAGCAGCTAAAGAAGTGATATGGATGCAGACCTTGTTCAAAAGCATGGGTATTGACCAAGGTATACCTATCATATATGGAGATAATATGAGCTCATTGTATCTTGCAACAAATCTAGTATTTCATGCAAGAACAAAGCACATAGAGATTCAGTATCATTTCCTGAGGGAGAAGGTAATGGAGAAGGAGATAGAAATAGTATACACTCTGACAAAAGATCAGATTGCAAATATTCTGACAAAGAGCTTGGATGGAACAAAGACAAGCAGATTCAAAGAAATGGCAGGTATAAAAGAAAGGAAAATATATGAAAGACAGGAAGAGTCAAATTAGTGATTGAGGGGGAGCTGTTGAAGAATCACTCACGAATTTTGACATACAGACATACATAAAAGAAAAAGAAAGATAAAGAGAAGCGGAATCAAAATATTCAGAAAATCAAAAGCCTTAGTGAAGGGACAAATTTACGACCGTTATGTACAACGCAGAATCTTCCAGAATCAGAGTTTGTTAGAGTTCGTTACACCGAATCAAACTGTATATAAAGAGAGAACGTGTATAAGAAGAGGAGGGAGTGCGAACAAGAACGTGCGTGAGAAGAGCGCGCAGTTTGAATAGAGTGCATATAGAGATCAAGAATAGGGTTAGAAGACGCCAGAGATCGCGTATGTAAAGATGAATAACAGAAACCTGAAATGTCAGGTATTCATCTGAGAGAGATGGTAGACAGAAACTACTCAGTGTAGGAGAGTTTCTATAGCTTGAGCAAGAAGAGGCCAAGCTAGTTTGTACACATCTTCTCTAATAGAAAACACATGTTCATGTGGAAGTTTGCGCGCACTATTCGTATGTGAAGAACTCTGAGTATTTTCGTGTTACGGTATAAAGTCAGTTAACAGTTACAGTTCGTTCAGTAAACGTAGTTTTCGGTCAGTTACAGTTTTCTTAGTAAACGTGTTTTTCGATAGAACAACGAAGTATATCTCGCAGATTATCTTATAGCTAGACATCTCTACTATCAATTCATCAAAGATTTCGGTGAAATGGATATGTACACACAGTACAAAGTCTAACTGGAAAAAGGCATGCTGAACTGGTGAAGTTTTTCCTCAAACTTCAGAAAGTGTTCATTCAGTGAAGGAAGTTCACGCATCACTTCCTTACTTCTTGTATACTCACTTGAAGTGATTACAAATAGAACAACAATTAATTCCGATAAGATTCCGGTATAATTACGGTGTCAGTCTGGTGACAGTCCGGTGAAGTTCTAGTGAATTTTTCAGTAAATTCAAAACGCAGTCTTATATGTTGAGTGACAGTAACTGTGCTGAGCTACTGCTCATTATAGAGGTTTTCTAATATCGCTCTAGCTTAGCATCTTTTCGGTGGCGCGGCGAATTCTGCAGGCTTAACAAGGTTCAAGCCTTTGCCGTGACGGCCATGAATAAGTGGTTTCAGAGCAAAGGAACCACCATCAAACTACAAACTGATCAAAAAAGTTTTATGAAATGGGACATGTACTCAGTACAAAGTTTGATTGTAAAGACATCCAGAACTTGTGAAGTTTTTTCTTAAACTTCAGATAGTGTTCATTCACTGAAGGAAGCTCAAGTATTACTTTCTTAATTCATCAACAATCATTTGAAGTAACTACAAACAGAATTGCAGTTGATTCCGGTAACATTCCGATACAATTACGGTGACAGTCCGGTGAAGTTTCGGTGATGTTTCAGTGAGTTCAAAACACAGTTTATGGCACAGTTAAGTGACGGAAAGATTATCTAACTGTAAGCAAACACAGTAGTGTAAATTTTGAAGTAAATCAGTTCAAAATTAAAGCTTGAAGGAAATGCGAAGCTTTCTGTAAAGTGAATTTTCAGTTTTCACTAAATACAGTTATAAAGTTTTCAGTTTCAGAAGGTTGCTAAGCTACTGATGATTATAGAGGTGTTCTAATATCACTCTAGCTGAGTTCTAGTTGAGGCGTGGCAATTTTCCGCAGTCTTGTTAGTGAACAAGCTTTTGCCGTGACATCACATAACCTCAACAAGTAATACAAGAGCTCAACAGTTGGTGATAAGTCACTAGAGCTCAACAAATGGTATCAGAGCAGAAAAGGTTCTGAAGAACAGAAAGGTCCTCAAAGAGTAAACAGAAGTGAAAATACAAGAGAATTCAAAGAACTTTCATAAGAAAGGTGAGACCTGAGGTGATCAACAGCAAACGGAATCAGAGAAGTGTTCCGAAGTCATTCTCAAGAGTAAAGGTTTGTAAAAGGTAAAACCTTTTAACATTACACTCACCGAAAGTAACAGAAACAAGAAGATTATGGCAGATCATATCTCTATTGACAAATTGGACAGAGATAATTATCCCGCATGGGTAATGCGCATGGAAGCCTTACTTATGAGTAAGGACTTAATGATATATGTGACAGGAGAAGAAAAGAAGCCTACTTTCGAAGACAACAATCAACCAAAGAAAGAAGAGTTAGAAGCCTTGAAGCTGTGGCAGAAGAAAGATGCAACGGCAAGAGCTTATATCTACAATACCATTACAGATCATCTACTACCGCACATTAGAGGTCTAGAGAAAGCGGAAGACATATGGAGTGCATTGGAAGATATCTATCTATCTATCTATCTATCTATCTATCTATCTATCTATCTATCTATCTATCTATCTATCTATCTATCTATCTATCTATCTATCTATCTATCTATCTATCTATCTATCTATCTATCTATCTATCTATCTATCTACCTATCTATCTATCTATCTATCTATCTATCTATCTATCTATCTATCTATCTATCTATCTATCTATCTATCTATCTATCTATCTATCTATCTATCTATCTATCTATCTATCTATCTATCTATCTATCTATCTATCTATCTATCTATCTATCTATCTATCTATGTTGGAGACCTCTTAATCTCCAAAGGTTTGATCTATACTGACTTAAGAACACTTCTATGTCAGTTATAAACCAAACTTTACACAAATATTGTTCTTCTTTACCAAAAACTTTCATCAACACTTCTCTGAGTGAAGAAGTGTTTACTTCAGAAAATCTGCTTCAGAAATCAACTTCATTACCTACACATAACTTCAAATTTCTTCAAGTAAATGATGCACAAGTATTTGCAATACCTTTGCGCAATCATACTAATCATTAGTTCTCAAAACTAATCACCAAAAGTTTAATTTGATCCTTAAGATCAAGGATATGTCATAACTGTCTTCCAGAGGTAGCGCCTTCGACATGATCAACTTCTTAAGTTGATTTCTCTCAACACAAAACCCGTTTTGCTAAATGCTTTTAGCCATAGCTTCCTTATCTCCTAACTTAAATTTTAAATGCTCACTCATAAAAAACTTTACAGTATACACTGAGATCTAAGCAAAACACTGAGACGGAAAAGTGCGCTACTCTCAGACTTCAGTTTTCACATTCTACATATGAATGTTCCTATTGATCATTCTCACAATAGGAGAGGAATTAGATCATGAAACTCTGAACATAGCTTCATTAGCTTTTCAATTAGATGTGTACAAAAGGAATCTTGATCCACATGATCAGAGAGCACTCAGAGAAAAACTCGTCGCTATTTTCTGGGAAAAAACTCTCTACACATCTCTAAGACATTTGTCATCTACAAATGACTCTCACATACATTTCTTATCATCATTAACTTATATATACATGATTTTAGACTTATTCCACGTCTATGACATTACTCCTTATCATCCTAAGGATTTAGCTCTACTCAAATTACAAGGATTTCCACTTATATGCACATATGTGTACAAACTATCATTCTGAAATCTCCTTCACTTTCTCAAGTGTCTTCTTTCACTTCATTCTGACCATAAGCCTTCTTCAAAATCTTTATAATCACTAATTTGTGATTGGTTTGTTCCAACAGCTCCCCCTCAATCACTAATTGTGATTATTCCATTCTTCTTCACTCCTGCCATCTCCTTGAATCTTTGTAACTTAGGTCCATCCAAGCTCTTTGTCATCATATCTGCCACTTGTTCTTTTGTTGGAGTATACATCACTTCAATCTCTTTATCAAGTACCTTTTCCCTCAAGAAATGATACTGAATCTCTATGTGCTTAGTCCTGGCATGAAAAACAGGGTTAGCTGCCAAATACAAAGAACTCATATTATCTCCAAAAATAATTGGAGTACTATGATCAGTTTCAAAACTCTTCATCAAGGTCTTCAACCATATCACTTCTTTTGCAGCTTCTACCATTCCTTTATACTCAGCTTCTGTGGATGATAAAGCAACTGTATGTTGCTTCTTTGAACACCAAGAAACTAATTTATCTCCAATATAACAGAGATACCCATGAGTAGACCTTCTATCATCTGAGTCACCTGCCCAATCTGCATCACTAAACACTTTGATTCTTGTATCAGAAGTAAATCCATAGTACAAACCTTCACTTAGGGTTCCTTTGATATATCTGAGTACCCTTTGAGCTGCAATCCAATGAGTCTTCTTTGGACAATGCATAAATTGTGACAACACACCTACTGCATATGATAAATCTGGCCTTGTCAAGGTAGCATAGATTAAACTACCTACCAAACTCTGATATTTCTTCATATCATTGAATTCTTCACCTCCATACCTGCTCAATTTATGATTTACCTCCAATGGTGTAGTTGAAATCTTGCAATCTTCCATGTTAAACTTGACTAGAAGATTCTTCAAATACCTCTCTTGTGAAACATATACTCCATGTTGAGTATATACAATCTGCATTCCTAGGAAATAAGATAAGTTTCCCAAATCACTTATCTTAAACTCCTTCTCTATTTGCCTTTTAAGTTCATTGATTCCTTGAGCATCTGTTCCTGTGACAATAATATCATCAACATAAATGCACATGTAAATGTATCCATTTTCACTTGTCTTCACTAGCAAACTACTATCTGCCTTTGATGCTTGAAATCCACATTCATTCAAGAACTTGACAAGTCTATAATTCCAAGCTCTTGGGGCCTGCTTCAACCCATACAAAGCTCTCTTGAGCTTACACACATAATCTGATCCAATTGAATTCATAAAACCTTCTGGTTGCTCCATGTATACTTCATCTGCAATGTATCCATTTAGAAATGCATTTCTCACATCTAATTGTGATAGCTTCCATCCTTTACAAGCAACAATAGCAATCAATGTTCTAATTGTAGACATCTTAGCAACAGGACTAAAGGTTTCATCATAATCTACCCCATAAATTTGGGCATAACCTTTGACCACAAGTCTAGCCTTGTATCTAGACACCTTACCATCTGCAAACCTTTTTGTTTTATATACCCACTTACATCCAATGACTTTCTGATTCTTTGGTCTTGGTACTAATTCCCAAGTTTCATTTTCAAGTAGAGCATCATACTCTTCCTGCATTGCCTTCTCCCAATTCTGTTTACCTTTGGCTTCTTCATAAGTGATTGGATCTTCTTCTGTCTTCACAATATAAGCATAATCTTTTGTTGTTAGAAAAGATGTATCATAACTATACCTTATAGGTTCTTTCCTTTCCCTTGAAGATCTTCTGATTTCTGCACTTCTCGAAGTTTCAGCCTCATTTGATTCTGGATCAAATCTTGGCCCATCTTCTACATGATCCTGCAATCTACTTTTAGAGTCAACATCATCAATACTTTCTTCATACACTTTTACTTTTGCCTTTCCTTTCCTTTGTATCTCTTCAACACCTGCATAATCATTTGTTGATCCTGTATACCATGTATTTTGCTCATCAAATGTCACATCTTTGGTAACAAGAAATTGCTTTGTGGATGGACTCCACAACCTGTAACCCGTCTGTCTATCATCATATCCAATAAACACATACTTCTCTGCTTTTGGTTCTAGCTTATGTCTTAATTGTGAAGGAACATAAGCATATGCTACACATCCAAATACTTTACAATGATCAAGAGTAGGTTTCTTACCCCACCATGCTTCATAAGGGGTTCCTCCATCCAAAGCTTTACAAGGTAACCTATTCACAAGGTATGTTGCAGTATTAATGGCTTTTGCCCATAAGTAATTTGGACAATTCTTTTCCTTCATCATTGCTCTTGCAAATTCTACAAGAGTCCTATTTCTCCTTTCTGCTACTCCATTCTGCTGAGGAGAGTACCTGCAAGTTACTTCTCTTTTTATACCTGCATTCCACAAATAATCATCAAACTCTTTAGAGAAATACTCTCCCCCTCCATCTGACCTTAACCTCTTAAGCTTTTGCCCTATGATCCTTTCTGCATAAGCATGATAATGTTTGAATGTCTTAAAGACTTCTGATTTATCCTTGATTACATATAGAGTAATCCATCTGGTTGCATCATCAACAAACAACACATAATATCTGGATCCATTTATGCTATAGTCCCTTGAGGGACCCCATACATCTGTATGAACCAATTCAAGCATATTTGAATGCTTGTACCCTGATTTGTTGTAAGAACCTTTATGTGCTTTACCTAATTGACAAGCTTCACACTTGTACACCATATGTTGCCCTTCAACATTTGGCAATCCAAGCACCACCTGATTCTTTGACATTTCCTTTATAGCTCTCTCATTGAAATGACCTAGCCTTTTATGCCATAGGTCTGCAATTATGTTTCTATATCCCTGATTTGGATCTTGCACATAAACACCTTCATTTGTGAATCTTACCTCATATCCTTTCTCCACAATTTGCCCTACACTTATCAAATTTTTAGGAATAGTAGGAACATAAAGTACCTTGCTCAAAAGTGTACTTCCACTCTTTGTCTTCACTAATCCAATGCTCTCCACTTTATGTTTGGTATTGTCACCTGTTTGAACTGTATGTCCATTCACCTTTGCTTCCATATCAGTCATCAATGATAGATTCCCACTCAGATGGTTACTACATCCTGAGTCAATATAAAACACTCTTTGATCTTCTCCCACTGATTCATGAGTTGCATTCAAGATAAGAGTCATATCATCCTTCTGATCTGATGCATAATTATAATAATTGTTGTTGTAGGACTGAGATTGAAAGTTTCTTCCACCTCCTCTAGCATATGATGTCCTACCACCTCTTCCTCTGAAGTTGCCTCTTTGGTTTCTGCCTCCTCTACCTCTTTGATTAAAATTTTGATTATTGCTTCCACCATTTTGATTGTTATACCAACAATCATTTGCCAAATGATTTGTTCTGCCACAAATCCAACAAGCTTTAGCATTATCTTTGTTCTTACCTCCTCTTCCTTTACCTCTGAAATTCATCTTTCCTTTTGTGAAGTTAGCTTGACTTGAATTCCCTTCATCATCAGTCGATTGCTTTCCCTTGCCATTCTTTTTCTTGTCCTTGGAGTACATAGCTTGACTTGTACTTCTATCATTGTCTCCTTTAATGTCCTGCTCAAAAGTTAGCATGTGTCCTAGCAATTGATTAAGATCAGGAGTAAAGTGATCAAGTGACAACTCTATGGACAATATGAAAGGCTTCCACTTCTCATCTCCTCTCAGACCTATAAGTATTTGTCTTACCAACTTATCCTCTTCAATGTCTTCATCCACTGCTCCCAAGCTATCTGCAATATCCTTCATCCTTGCCACATAATCAGAAATTGATTGTGAGCTCTTCTTCTTGAAGGTTGTGAACTCAGCCCATAGTGAGGACTTCCTTGACTTGGTTGTATTTTGGAAATGCTCTTCCAAGGCATTCCAAACATCTGCAGCACTTTCCAATCCTCTAATGTGAGGTAGAAGATAATCATTTACAGCCATGTAAATGATACTCCTTGCTTGAGCATCCTTTCTCATCCAAGTCTTCAAAACTGCAAGTTCTTCCCTAGTTGGAATACTAGGATCTGCAAATTCAGGCTTTTCTTCATCTCCTGTAATGAATGCCATCAAATCTTTACTCATGAGGTGTGCCTCCATCCTCATGGACCAAGCTGGATAGTTCTCCCTATCTAGCTTATCAATCTGCAAGCTTTCTCCCATCCTTGACCTTCTGTATCTGCAATTACTATGGTTTATGAGGATAAAGTGTACCTTTGATATGAGCTGTCCTTCTTGATTCTTTTCAAACTCGTGCTTTGAACTTCTGTAGGTTATCTTCAATAATTTGTCCTTGTCCTCCTGTGATTTGGAAAAACTCCAATATCTGCACCAATCGGAACTTCAATTGTCTTTTCTTCTCTTGTATTGCACCTTCTGCTCTGATACCACTGTTGGAGACCTCTTAATCTCCAAAGGTTTCATCTATACTGACTTAAGAACACTTCTATGTCAGTTATAGACCAAACTTTACACAAATATTGTTCTTCTTTACCAAAAACTTTCATCAACACTTCTTTGAGTGAAGAAGTGTTTACTTCAGAAAATCTGCTTCAGAAATCAACTTCATTACCTGCACATAACTTCAAATTTCTTCAAGTAAATGATGCACAAGTATTCGCAATACCTTTGTGCAATCATACTAATCATTAGTTCTCAAAACTAATCACCAAAAGTTTAATTTGATCCTTAAGATCAAGGATATGTCATAACTGTCTTCCAGAGGTAGCGCCTTCGACATGATCAACTTCTTAAGTTGATTTCTCTCAACACAAAACCCATTTTGCTAAATGCTTTTAGCCATAGCTTCCTTATCTCCTAACTTAAATTTTAAATGCTCACTCATAAAAAACTTTACAGTATACACTGAGATCTAAGCAAAACACTGAGACGGAAAAGTGCGCTACTCTCAGACTTCAGTTTTCACATTCTACATATGAATGTTCCTATTGATCATTCTCACAGTAGGAGATGAATTAGATCATGAAACTCTG
>CM035428.1:175881941-175884441 GCA_020310875.1 Ceratopteris richardii | reverse complement strand
GAGAGAGAGAGAGAGAGAGAGAGAGAGAGAGAGAGAGAGAGAGAGAGAGAGAGAGAGAGAGAGAGAGAGAGAGAGAGAGAAGGGGGGGATTTTTGTTTTTGAAGTTTCTTCCCCTCTTTTTTTTGGGAAAAATAAATTCCATGGGGGTGTTTTTATTTTTGAAATTGTATAAAATGGGAGAAAATCCCAAAAAAAATCCAAAACAAATGCAAAAAAATTCAAAAAACTCTCAAAAAATTCTAAGAAAATTCCCTATAGTTCTAGGCCAATTTTCTCACTCAAAACCACTCCTTTATTCCTCCAATTTGTCAAGAAAATGACATTTGAAAAGGATGAAACATGCTAGAAAAATTCTAAAAATGCTTAAAAAATTCCCCAAAATTTCCAAAAATTGTACTTATGCAAAGGGCTATGAAAGGGTTGCTAAATTTACTAAAAACTCAAAGAACAAGCATGATAATGGATAAAAACTACTAAAAGTTAAGCAAAAATGACATGAGAAGGCTATGTACAACATGGACAAATTTTGTAGGTTCCGGGTGATCCATAAATCTTCAGTTGTGTTGATGATAGGCCTTGAGACTTGATATGTTGAATCAGAGAAACTCCTCCATAATCTGCAATTGTACTGCACTTCATTTGTTTTTTCTTCTTGTTGGGCACACTAACCATCTGATAGGGGTACCCTAAATCCTTCATTAGAATATTATCTCCTCCATATTGCATCTCTTGTATCTTTGTTTCAACAACTTTATAACTGAATCTGTAAAATTTCATTTTTACTATTCCAGCTTCTTCATCCAATGGAACCCTCTGTTTCCAAAGACTTGAAGGTACTCCTTCCACATTCTTGTAAAGCCCTGCACTCACTATCATAAAAATTGACATAATAGATGATATCCATACCAGTATCCATAACAAACTAGCCCTTGATATAGGAATTGAAGTAGCTTCGTCACTGCTGCACTTAAGGGCTTTTCTTTTCTTCTCTCTTCTATGGCCTTTGACTGAGACTATCTCACTCGAGTCAATAACCTAAATGATGTCCTTGTTTTCTTCATATGATTCCTCTCTACTTGAGTTTGGAAAAATTCCATAGCAGGAAGATGGGTCTTCTGCATGGAGTCAAGCCAACGTGTTTTCATCTTCATATAAATTTGCTCCTTCAAATAGATTTGCTTCTGGGTTGTCCAACAATTCTTCTTCCATACAAACACCAATTGTCTGCATCATACTGGTATGCCTTTGATTGTCTGGACCTTATTCTAAAAATATCTGCTAAAACTCTTTTCCCTCTTGCTTTACCCACATTGTATCCTTACCCCAGTCATGCAACACATTTCCATGCCTTAACCAAGGTTTCCCAATTAACAAGGGGAAACTTCCTTCTACCTATGGCAGCCTTAAAACAACAAAATCCAAGTTAAAGATAGTACCTTGTATCTTGATTGGGACTCCAGGGACCACCCCCATAAGCTTACTATGATTTGGTCTGCTAGTGTTATAGTAAAGTTGGTAGGTCTTGAAGGGTGTAGTCCAATCTTTTTCATGGTATATTCAGGCATCAAGTTAATGCCAGAACCACCACAATAACTCCTTGAAACTCATGACCTTTGATAGAGACTGTTAGCCAAGGGCTCTTATAATCTATGAGGAGTGCTTCCCCTACACCTTTATCTTTATGCATAATAACTACCTTTGCCACTAAACTTGTTGTGGACATTTCATCAATTATCTGCAAGAGTTCTGACCTGAACTTCCCATCCATATTTATTAAATAAAAAATACTGACCTCCTTTCTCATGGACTTGAGTAGTCTGGAAGCTTCTGATTCCTTAAGAGCATGGGCTCCAATTGACTTACCAAACTCCTCATGAGCCCTGTTGAATGCATGTCCAATGGCATCACTGGTACCTATGAAATTTTCTTTTTGCCTTGTATCTGCACATGTGGTGGCTTTGTCTTCAGATGCAAGTTGTCTTTGTTGAATCCATTAATCATTGATTTTTGACCTATTTCCACTTGAGCCTTCCCCTTGCTTCTTGTCTGCACTGTAAAAGACTCAATTTCTTCTAACTGCATCACCTTGGTAGATGGTGATGGCACCCAGTCTTGATCTACCATTTCTTCTTTGCACACAAAGATCATTTGAATGTGGGGCCCAGATGAAGATGCTTGGTTCTTAGGACAACACTTAGTATAGTGGTCTCTAGCCTCTGGGTAGTTCCTGCAAGGAGGGGCATTGTCTGGTAGAGTGCACGTACTTTGTTAATGCCCACATTCTCCACATATGAAATAATTAATTGGCCTCCTTGGCCCAGTTCCAAAGTTATTCCTATGTCTAGGGTTGTAATGGTTACCTTGATTTAGTGCAGCCGCCATAACATTTGCTGGTGGTAGGGCTCCTCCTTGTGTCCAATATGTTGTTGCAAACATTCCTCTTGATTGATAGTCTTGAGCCTCATGACTAGCTTTCCTGCAGAGCTGGCAAGTTACACTT
>CM035428.1:175859441-175869441 GCA_020310875.1 Ceratopteris richardii | reverse complement strand
ACCAGATTTAAATTAGTTGCTTGGACTAATGCTAACATTTGAGCAAGATTTGAAGATAGATGGAGATAAAGGACATAATTCTGCTATGTACGCAAAGAGTAAGAAGAAAGGTGACAAAGGAAAAGAAAAAGATGAAGAAGAGATGACTACTCAAGCAAATTATGCAAGAGGAAGAGGTAATGGCAGAAGTAAAATAGAGGTAATACAAAAGGAAGAGGTAATCAGAATAACAACAAGAAGTCTTGTTGGATCTGTGGATTAAGCAATCATTTGGCTCATGATTACTGGCATAATTCTCAAGGATCAAGTTAGAATCAGAATAACAATACCAGAGGCAGAAGCGGAAGATATCAAAGAGGAAGACAAAGCCAAAGAGGCGGATATGGTAGAGGTGGAGTAAGAAGTTGGGGACAGAATCAGACTCACAACACTACCTACTACAACTATGCGAGTGATATGCAGAATGACAATCATACAACATTGATGATGAATTCGATAAGCATGTCAGAGAATGAAGATCTCAAGGTATTCTATATTGACTCTGGTTGTTCAAATCATTTATCAGGAAATATAGAATTGTTATCAGAATTGGAAGGAGGTATTTCGAATCATACAGTACAAACAGGTGACAACACAAAACATAATGTGCGGTCAATTCGAAAAGTAAAGTGTAAGAATGGATCTGACCTGCTAACAAATGTTTTGTATGTTCCAACAATCTCGAAGACTCTGATAAGCGTGGGACTGATAGTAGAAAAAGGTTTTCAAGTCGGGTTTACAAATGAAGGAGTATTTGTTGAAGATCCAGAGAATGGATACAATCAAATTGTCTATGGTAAAAAGGAAGGTAGACTTTTTACTCTTAAAGTACAAGGGAATGTTGGTCAAGCTTTGTTCACACATGGTGATAAAGCATTTACAGAATTAGACCTCTGGCATAAGAGGTTAGGACACTTTAATGAAAAAGGAATCAAACTATGGTGGAAAAACAATATGTACGAGGATTACCAAATATGAAAAATCAACATATGATTCACAAATGTGAAGCCTGTCAGATGGGAAAAGCACATAGGTTACCATTTCAGAAGAATGGTTACAAACACGATGGTCTGCTAGAACTCATACATACAGATGTATGGGGACCAACAAAAGAAGGATCTGTCAGTGGCTCAAGGTATTACGTTCTTTTTATTGATGATGCAACAAGATGGATAACACTTTATGTTTTGAAAGAGAAATCAGAAGTATTTGGAGCTTTCAGGCACTTTCATGCATATGCTGAAAGACTTACAGGACAAAAACTCAAAAGACTAAGGTCTGATGGAGGAGAAGAATCTCGAGAATTCAATGATTATTTGTTGAATGCAGGTATCAAAAGAGAAATAACTTGCAGGTATACACTGCAACAAAATGGAGTAGCAGAAAAGAGAAACCAAACTCTATTTGAGTTTGCAAGAGCAATGTTAAAGGAAAAGAATTGTCCAAACTATCTTTGGACTGAGGCTGTAAATACAGCCACATATCTTGTACACAGATTACCATGTGCATTTTTAAATGGAATGACCCCTTATGAAGCCTGGTGGGGTAAGAAGCCAACACTTGATTACTGCAAAGTGTTTGGATGAGTGGCTTATGCTTATGTACCATCACAACTTAGACATAAGCCTGAACCAAAAGCTGAAAAATATGTGTTCATCGGATATGATGAAAAGCAAATGGGTTATAGGTTATGGAGTCTGTTAACCAAACAGTTTACTGTTTCCAGAGATGTGACATTTGATGAAGAGAAGAGTTGGTATGCAGATAAAGAGCATAACGATGAAACATTTGAAGAAGAGGTAAGAAGAATTGAAAAAGGTAAATCACATATGCAGGTGAATGGAGATGAAAATCATATGCAGGCAAGTACATCTAGGATCGGATCAACTATGAGAAATGAAGATGCACCGAGATTTGATGAAGAAGTGTATTCAGATATACATGAAGAGTATGAACCAAGAAGGTCAAATAGATTAAGGAAACAACCAACAAGGTATTCTTATGACACTTCTTATTTGACTCAGAAAAACTATGCTTACTTAGTAAAGGAGGATGAAGAACCTCAGAATTACAGTGAAGCAAAAGCTAAGGAAAAATAGGAAGAAGCAATGAAGGAAGAGTTTAATGCACTTGAGGAGAACAAGACTTGGGAACTTGTTCCAAAACCAAATGGTAAGAAAGTGATTGAAAATAAATGGGTTTACAAAGTTAAGAAACTTGCAGATGGAAGAATAGCCAGATACAAAGCTAGACTGGTAGTCAAAGGTTATGTTTAGACGTATGGCATAGATTATGATGATGCTGGAGAGTGTTAATCTCCAAAAGAACAAGCTAATCTTGTAATTAGAGCACCTCTATAACAAGAGTAACTCAAACCTTCACCAAATTTAGAGGATCAATGATCAATTATAAAGATTTTGAAAAATCTGTGAAGGAGATGACTACACAGAAAGTCTGCTGCACATATCTCTCACATTAACTTATCAATTGTGTAAAGTTATTAATGAAACTTTGCACAAGGTGTTGCCTATAGTTTGCGCACCTTCTCCAAGTTGAATCACTCCAAAAGATTCAGTAGATCTTGAGAAATGATCTCAACAAGTTACCTATGTCTAAAACTGCTCTTCTGAAAAGTCAATTCAGACACCTGTAACTTCTAACACTTGGTTCTCTCAATCTAGAACCCGTTTATACAAATGATTTTAGCCATAGATGGCTTATCTTCTAACTTAAATTTTGACTCCTTATTCATGCAAAACTTTAACCTGTGCACTAAGAAATGATCAAATCATTGACCATTTGCGCCTGTTTCAGGAAACAGTGAACACTTCTTCACATATGAATGTTCCTACTCATAATTCTCACAGCCTGTTTACAATTAGGCTCTCAAACTTTAACCATAGACTCATTAACTATGGACTTAGATTTCTACAAAAGGATTCTTGAAATGATCAAGCACAGAAGGAGAATGCATAGAAACATCGGGCAAAAATTTTCTTTCATTCCTGAAGGAATTTTACAACTGGATGAGAGAGCTAATCTTCATACTTCTCAAGTGTCTGAAAAACTTCTAATTCTCTTCAATTCTTGTATTCTACACTCTCTCATATTTGCCCCGACATTTCCTTTATATATATATATAGGCAAATATTTACAAGTTCATGACTATACAAAAGTATAAGTGAACTATCTCTGTATTAATGTACATATGTGTACACCTCTTCAACTTTTGGATGTATTCTTCCTTCATGCTTTACAAGTTGAACCTTTTTCTTCAGTCCTTGACTTCAATTCTTCATTAAAACATCAATTGTTGATTGCCCTGCACCAACAGCTCCCCCTCAATCATCAATTTAGGTTTTCTCTATCTTCTTTATACCTGCCATGTCTTTGAATCTCTGTAGCTTTGGTCCATCCAAGCCTTTTGTTAGCATATCAGCTATCTGATCTTTTGTTGAAGTATGTATGACTTCAATCTCTTTATCCATCACCTTCTCTCTTAGAAAGTGATACTGAATCTCAATGTGTTTAGTCCTGGCATGAAAAAGAGGATTAGCAGCTAAATACAATGAACTCATGTTATCTCCATGAATGGTGGGTGTACTTTGAATGATGTCAAAACTCTTCATGAGAGTCTTAAGCCATATTACTTCCTTTGCAGCTTCAACCATACCTTTGGACTCTGCTTCTGTAGATGACAAAGCAACTGTGTGTTGCTTCTTTGAACACCAAGAAATTAACTTATCTCCCACATAACAAAAGTATCCATAAGTTGATCTCCTATCATCAGGATTACCTGCCCAATCTGCATCACTATATATCTTGATGTTTGTATCTGATGTAAAACCATAATACAAACCTTCTTTGAGTGTACCCTTAATGTACCTCAACACTCTTTGTCCTGCAATCCAATGTTCTTTCCTAGGGCAATGCATGAATTGAGACAAAACTCCAACTGCATATGACAAATCAGGCCTAGTTAATGTAGCATATATCACACTACCAACCAAACTCTGATATAGTTTCATATCCTTGAACTCTTCACCTCCATATCTGCTCAATTGGTGATTCACCTCCATTGGAGTAGGTGCTACCCTACAATCATTCATCTTAAACTTGACCAACAAGTTTCTCAAATACCTTTCTTGAGTTACACACACTCCATGTTGAGTGTATGAAATCTCCATGCCCAAGAAATATGACAAGTCTCCCAAATCACTGATCTTGAATTCTTTCTCCATTTTCTTCTTTAGGTTTTGAATGCCTTTCTCATCTGTACCTGTAAGAATTATATCATCAACATATATGCATATGTATATGAACCCATCATCACTTGCTTTGACAAGCAAGCTACTATCTACTTTAGATACTTGAAATCCAAGTTCCTTTAAGAACTTCACAAGTCTATAATTCCATGCCCTTGGAGCCTGCTTCAAACCATACAAAGCTCTCTTTAGCTTGCACACATGATCTGGATACCTTCCATCTCTAAATCCTTGGGGTTGCTCCATGAAAACATCATCTGAAATATAACCATTTAAAAAAGCATTCTTCACATCTAATTGACATAATTTCCAACCTTTACATGCAGCAATGGCTATGAGTGTCCTGATGGTTGTCATCTTTGCCACAGGACTATATGTTTCATCATAATCAATACCATATGTCTGAGGAAACCCTTTCACAGCTAGTCTAGCTTTATACCTAGACACACTTCCATATGCAAATCTCTTTGTCTTGTAGACCCATTTGGATCCAATGATCTTTTGACTATTTGGTTTAGGAACTAAATCCCATGTCTGATTCTCCATCAATGCATCATATTCTTCCTACATAGCTTTCTCCCAATTTTCCTTACCTTTTGCCTCTTCATATGTAGAAGGGTCTTCATCTGCCTTTATCATATAAGCATAATCTTTGGTAGCCAAAAAAGAAGTGTCATAACTATACCATGTAGGTTGCCACTTGTGTCTTGATGACCTTCTGAGTTCTCCACTCCTTGAGGTTTCTGGTTCATCAAACTAAGGATCAAATCTTGGCATTTCTTCAACTTCAACCTGCACTTCATTATTCTCCTCTTCATCAAATATATGAACCTTTGATTTATCTTTCTTTTGATTCACAACTTCTTCATCACCTGCATTAATATTGATTGTACTTGCATACCAAGTACCTTGCTCATCAAATGTAACATCCTTTGATACAAGGAATTGTTTTGTGGATGGACTCCACAACCTATATCCCATCTGCTTATCATCATAACCAATGAATACATACTTTTCAGCTTTAGGTTCCAATTTGTGCCTTAATTGGGATGGCACATATGCATATGCCAAACATCCAAATACTTTGCAATGATCCAAGGTAGGTCTCTTACCCCACCAAGCCTCATATGGTGTCATACCCTGCAAAGCTTTACATGGTAACCTATTGACCAAATAAGTAGTTGTATTTACAGCCTCAGCCCACAAATAATTAGGGCAATTTTTCTCCTTCATCATTGACCTTGAAAACTCAACAAGAGTTCTATTTCTTCTCTCTGCTACACCATTTTGTTGAGGAGAGTACCTGCAACTAATTTCCCTTTTTATACCTGCATTCCACAAGTAATCACTAAACTCATTAGAGAAATACTCTCCCCCTCCATCTGATCTTAGTCTCTTCAAATTATGACCTGTAATTCTCTCTGCATACACATGATAGTGTTTAAATGTATTGAATACTTCTGACTTATCTTTGATCACATAGATAGTGATCCATCTGGTAGCATCATCAACATAAACCACATAATACCTTGAACCATTGATACTAAAATCTTTTGATGGTCCCCACACATCTGTGTGTACCAATTCAAGCTTCTCTGAATACATAAAACCATGCTTGGAATAAGATTGCTTATGAGCCTTACCTAATTGACATGCCTCACATCTGTATGTCATATGTTGACGTGCAACATTAGGCAATCCAAGCACTGAACCATTGTTAATCATATATTTGATACCTCTTTCATTAAAATGTCCAAGCCTCTTGTGCCAAAGATCTAACTCAGAGATCTTATGCCCTCCATAAATGAACAAGGCATGACCAACATTACCTTGAATCTTCAATGTGAACAATCTTCCTTCTTTCTTCCGTGAAACAATCTGTTTATACCCATTGCTAGGGTCTTCCACAAACACTCCTTCATTAGTGAAGCTAACTTCATAACCTTTTTCAACAATTTGTCCTACACTTATCAGATTCTTAGGAATTGTAGGAACATACAAGACCTTACTCAAGAGGGTGCTACCATCCTTGGTCTTCACTGATCCAATTGACTTCACATTGTGCTTTGTATTGTCACCTGTTTGAACTACATGATTAGTTACCTTATTTTTCAAATCAGTCATCAAAGCTATGTTACCACTCAGGTGATTGCTACACCCTGAGTCAATGTAAAAAACTCTTTGGTCTTCATTTTGCCTCTCACAAGTTGCATTCATTATCAATGTTGAATCCTCCTTCTCATCTGAAGCATAATTGTACTAGGTATTGTTGTATTGTTGACTTTGGAATCCTCTACCTACATTTCTTCCAAAGTAACCTCTATTACCTCTACCTCTAAAATTACCTCTTTGATTTCTGCCACCTCTTCCTCTTGAATTAAAATTCTGATTATATCCATCATTACTCTGAGTATTATGCCAACAATCATTAGCTAAGTGATTTGTCTACACAAATTTAGCAAGCTTTGACTCCATCTTTATTACTCCTGCCTCTTCCTCTACCTTTGCCACCTCCTCTTCCTCTTAGGAAGTTGGATTGACTAGTTGTGCCTTCATCTTCATTTGCTTGTTGCTTTCCTTTGATATTCTTCTTCCTATCCTTTGAATACATTGCATGACCTGTACTCTTGTCAACTTCACCTTTGACATCCTGCTCAAAGGTTAACATATGTCCTAACAACTGATTTAAGTCAAGAGTAAAATGATCAAGTGATGATTCAGTAGACAAAATGAATGGCTTCCATTTTTCATCACCTCTCAACCCTGTGAGGATTTGCCT
This sequence comes from Ceratopteris richardii, assembly GCA_020310875.1. Taxonomy (NCBI): domain Eukaryota; kingdom Viridiplantae; phylum Streptophyta; class Polypodiopsida; order Polypodiales; family Pteridaceae; genus Ceratopteris; species Ceratopteris richardii. Next base: position 175,862,358 of record CM035428.1, on the reverse strand, counting down.
TACCAATTTATCCTCCTCAATGTCTTCATCAACTGCTCCTAATGCATCTGCAATGTCCTTCATCCTTGTTACATAGTCTGAGATGGATTGAGAGGCCTTCTTCTTGAAAGTGGTAAATTCTGCCCACAAAGATGCCTTCCTTGACTTTGTGGTGTTTTGAAAATGCTCCTCCAAAGCATTCCATATATCACTTGCACTTTCAAGACCTCTAATGTGAGGTAGCAAGTAGTCATTGACTGCCATATAGATAATGCTCCTAGCTTGAGCATCTCTCTTCATCCAATTCTTCAAATCTGATAATTCTTCCCTAGTTGGAACACTAGGATCTCTGAATTGAGGCTTTCTTCTTCACCTGTAATATAAGATATCAAGTCTTTGCTCATAAGATGAGCTTCCATCCTCATTGACCATGCTGGATAGTTCTCTCTATCCAACTTCTCTATTTGAAGAGAATCTCCCATCCTTTCTTCACCTGTATATTGAATTCTTCAAACTTTATGAGTAATGGATGTACCTTTACTTTGAATAATGTTCCTTTTGTCTTCCTTGATGTCGTATGTCCTCCTTCTCAAGCTTTGCCCTCAAGCTTTCACCTTTTGAACCTTCAGATGTTGAATTCTTTGCACCTGCAGCAGTCGAGATCCTCCTTCCTTCAATTCTGATGCTTCCTGCTCTGATACCACTGATGGAGAGTGTTAATCTCCACAAGAACAAGTACTCTTGTAATTAGAGCACCTCTATAACAAGAGTAACTCAAACCTTCACCAAATTTAGAGGATCAATGATCAATTATAAAGATTTTGAAAAATCTGTGAAGGAGATGACTACACAGAAAGTCTGCTGCACATATCTCTCACATTAACTTATCAATTGTTTAAAGTTTTTTATGAAACTTTGCACAAGGTGTTGCATATGGTTTGCACACCTTGTCCAAGTTGAATCACTCCAAAAATTTAGTAGATCTTGAGAAATGATCTCAACAAGTTACCTATGTCTAAAACTGCTCTTCTGAAAAGTCGATTCAGACACCTGTAACTTCTAACACTTGGTTCTCTCAATCTAGAACCCGTTTATACAAATGCTTTTAGCCATAGATGGATTATCTTCTAACTTAAATTTTGACTCCTTACTCATGCAAAACTTTAACCTGTGCACTGAGAAATGATCAAATCATTGACCATCGAGATTGCGCCTATTTCAAGAAACAGTGAACACTTCTTCACATATGAATGTTCCTACTCATAATTCTCATAGCCTGTGTACAATTAGGCTCTTAAACTTTAACCATAGACTCATTGACTATGGACTTAGATGTCTACAAAAGGATTCTTGAAATGATCAAGCACAGAAGGAGAATGCACAGAAACATCGGGCACAATTTTCTTTCATTCCTGAAGGAATTTTACAACTAGATGAGAGAGCTAATCTTCATACTTCTCAAGTGTCTAACAAACTTCTAATTCTCTTCAATTCTTGTATTCTACACTCTCTCATATTTGCCGCGACATTTCCTTTATATATATATATATATATATATATATATATATATATATATATATATATATATATATATATATATATATATATATATATATATATATATATATATATATATATATATATATATATATATATATATATATATATATATATATATATATATATATATATATATATATATATAGGCAAATATTTACAAGTTCATGACTATACAAAAGTATAAGTGAACTATCTCTGTATTAATGTACATATGTGTACACCTCTTCAACTTCTGGATGTATTCTTCCTTCATGCTTTACAACTTGAACCTTTTTCTTCAGTCCTTGACTTCAATTCTTCATTAAAACATCAATTGTTGATTTCCTTGCACCAACAGATGAGACATTTAGTCCGGTGGCAAAGATGTCAACTATAAGGACAGTGATTGCTATAGCAGCATCAAAAGGATGGAAGCTAAGTCAGTTGAATATAAAGAATGCATTTCCAAATGGATATATATAAGATGAAGTTTACATGGAACAACCTGAAGGGTTTGTAAGTTCTAGTTACCCAAATCATGTTTGCAGATTAAGAAGAGCACTCTATGGATTGAAGCAAGCTCCAAGAGCTTGGAATTACAGACTTGTGAAGTATCTCAATGACCTTGGATACCAAAGCTCAAAGGCAGATGCAAGTCTACTCATTAAGAGAATAGAAGAAGGTATGATCTACATTTGTATTTATGTAGATGACATTATAATCACAGGTACCTCAGATGAAGGAATCAAGGAGGTAAAGAGATTGCTTGAAAAAGAATTCAAGATCAATTATCTAGGAAAGTTATCATACTTTCTTGGAATGGAAGTTACATATACAGAACATGGTGTATATGTTTCACAAGAAAGGTATCTCCTAAACTTACTGAAGAAGTTTAACATGGAGAATTGCAGACAAGCTTCAACACCACTTGAAGTCAATCATAAACTTAGCAAATATGATGGTGCAGAGTTTAAAGATATGAGAAAGTATCAATCTTTAGTGGGAATCTGATTTATGCTACGCTAACAAGACCAGATCTTAGTTATGTAGTAGGAGTTCTTTCAGAGTTTATGCATTGTCCGAAGGATCAACATTGGGTTGCAAGACAAAGAGTTCTTAGATATATCAAAAGAACTATAAAGGAACGATTATATTATCATTTTACATCAGATATAAAGCTGAAAGCATACAATGATCCAGACTGGGCAGGAAGCCAAGATGACAGAAGGTCAACACATGGGTATATGATATACCTAGGAGATAAGCTTGTCAGCTGGTGTTGAAAGAAGCAGCATACAATGGCTTTATCGTCAACTGAAGCTGAGTATAAAGGACTTGTGGAAGCAGCAAAAGAAGTGATATGGATGCAGACCTTGTTCAAAAGCATGGGTATTGATCA
>CM035428.1:175749441-175839441 GCA_020310875.1 Ceratopteris richardii | reverse complement strand
AGATCCGAAAAGCAAAAAGAAAGAACTAAAACTTTAAACAACCAATTCAAACTTCAAAGATATATAAGCTTTCTATGAGTCAAAGTCTAGATGACTCAACTTCAAAGATATATAAGCTTTCTATGAGTCAAAGTCTAGATGACTCAAGACTTTAACTTATCGATGTTCTATTTCAACAATGTTTTAAAGCATTTTTCTATCTTTAAGAGAAATAAGCTTGATTCTAAAAAAGATTCAGAGCAAAACTAAAACATCATCCAACCACAAGATACTAGTGTGGTATCCAACATCAGTGTGTCGACCCACTGAGGTTCTATTGATGAGTTTTTTACTCAAATAATGCTTCACTTGAGACTAAGCTCATGCATATATTTAGTCTTTATGACTCCTTACTGGAAATGCAATTATTGTACATTTCTTTGAGTCAAAAGAGTGAATTTACCAAGTTACACTAGGAACTTGGTGCTTTGACTTAGCCAATCTATCCCTTAGTTGACAGGATCATTTCAATGTCAAAGTCTTACTGGTTCATAAATCTATCAAATGTTTCTGAATCAACACTTTATCTTGAAGTGTTCCAAAATAAGAACAAGTCTGTTGTCTTTTTTGAAAAGAAGATCTTCGAAGTTACTTACTTCATATCTTCTTAATTTGTCTTGAAGTATCTTTAGATCATGCTTTTATCTTTCTTGAATTTAAACTTCTTCTTTGAAGTTTGCATTTTCTTGAGGATCAGATCTAACTTCAAGATTAATTCTAAGATTAAAGATAATCATCATCACATGGTCCGATGTCCCATACCATCTTTCCTACATCAATCCGAGTATAAAATCTAGTGTCCCATACCACCCTATTTTATACTCACATTGATGTGTGAGTGAATTTTGTCCTAATTCTAAACATCTCTTGATAGAGTACCTTCTTGCTTCAATTCTTTACGAAAATTTTGAAGTTTCAAGAATTATCTCTAACTAGATTTTTCTAGGTTTTGATCCCTTCACATGATCATTTCATGATCTTATGCTTTCTTGTGGGAACTTGAAAACCTTTTGATGGAACATACATCCTTATTGCTAGGATTTTCAAATGAAAACCAGTTCGAATTCCAAGTACTTGAATTTTCACAGACTCAAGTTCAACTAGTTTATTCTTGACCAATTTGTAGTGATAAGAGCTTTTGACTTCTTGTCTTTAGATTCCTTCTTACTGATGCTATAGGTACCTATCTCGATCGAGACTTTACAGGAATCTCTCTACTGCTTAAGTCTAAGCATCCGCTCATGCTTTCTGGATTTGGACCAAAATCCCTTTAAGGATAGGTAAACTTACGTTTTACCTTCCACTGACTTAAGTATTGTCTTCATGGTAGCAAACTACATTCTTGGAATTTATCACTATGTTTAGACTTGGAACAACTTTACTCTTTTCACAATTTTCCTTTGAATAAATAGAACTTGAGTGAATAATTGCCGAAAGGACTATTATTGCAAATACTTGGGCAATCTACAGAGTAGTTCCAATCGCATGTTCTTGGACAATCATGGCCAAGCTTGATCAAGTCTGGTTGACCTTGCGACTAGAATAAAGACTTAGTCTTTATCTTTAAGATCTCTTTGAACGATCAAAAGCTTCTTTGCTTACCTGCGGGATTTTCAACATCTTTCCCTCAACTTAAGTCCAAGCATGCAGTGATGCCTCTCATATTCCAAAGCTAAGAATCTTTGATACACCTTTAGGTTCAAGAACTTTAGATTCCTGACAAGGAATCAAGGAATACTAAGCCAATGATTCACTTGGAATCTTTTTCTTTACTAGAATGATCTTCAAAAGAAATTATTGACTTTTGGACAAGACCAAGACTTAAAGCTTTATTGCTTGTCCAAAAGATAATCCTTTTTAACCAATGAAATAGTTAACCACACTATTTCATTTTATTGGCTTATCTTTAGGAAATAGCTTAATTCCCAAAGATTAATTTGACTTGGATTTCTTCTTTAATCCCTAATTAGCTTAAACAAAACCAAGCATAATTTTCTCATCCTCAAAAAGTTGGTTAATAAAGTTTCCATATTTTTTGAAAACTTTGCATCTTGACTAGAGATGCAATCATGGAACCTATCATCCAACTATTGAACACTAAAGTTCAAGTGATGCTAAAGTTTATTCACTTCTTTGATTTGCATTACCCTTCAAGATGAAATCAAAGAAAAAACTCTAAAAGTTCCATGATTTTTTACAAATGTGGAACATATCAACTATCCTTTGAACTTGAAAGTTCAATTGATTTAAGCTCTATTTGATTTTATTTGATTCTTATCACATCTTGGGATAGAATTACATAAAACTTTTAAAGGAAACTTTATCAACCCACTTGGATGCATGATTTCTTAAATCCAAGGTAACGACTACATCAAGGCGTTTTGTTAAGATTTTCTAAGTTTTCTCCTAAACTTAGAGTTATCATGGAAATTTTTAAGGAGTCCTATTTTCTTGACATTCCAATGAGCAAGAAGATTGAACACTTGACTTTCAAAAGGCCTACTTTTCCTAATCAAGACTCCTAATTTTTGATACCTAAGTATCATGTTTTGAAAAAAACAAACTAGCTACTTGAGTTGCATGGCAGCCAGGAGGCTTGCAACTATCTAGTTTGCTATTTACCTAGCTATCTAAGTCGAGTTAGAAAAAAGAGGTAATGAAAGTTCTTAACAAACAATCATCCATACGCAAATGTCTGTTCTTGCATGCAAATGCATGTGAGTACATGCACGTGTTGGCAGTCTCCTTTCATGCACCAAACTTAAATCAAGTAATTGTTGAGCTTGAAAATGCATGTTCACAATCATCCATGCACAAACATTCTACTTGCTAGCTTTTAAAAAGACATAACCATTCATGGGCATAAACTTGAGCATTAATTATCTTTTTTAAGCATGAGCTAAGTCTCAAGTGAAGCATTATATGAGTAAAAAACTCATCAACAGAACCTCACTGAGTCGACACATTGATGTTGGATACCACACTAGTATCTTATGGTTGGAAGATGTTTTAGTTTTGCTCTGAATCTTTTTGAGAATCCAGCTTATTTCTCTTAAAGATAGAAAAATGATTCAAAACATTGTTGAAATAGATCATTGATAAGTTAAAGTCCTGAGTCATCTAGACTTTGACTCATAGAAAGCTTATATATCTTTGAAGTTGAGTCATCTAGAATTTGACTCATAGAAAGCTTATATATCTTTGAAGTTTGAATTGGTTGTATAAAGTTTTAGTTCTTTCTTTCCGCTTTTCAAATCCTTTGGATTTGACTCAGACATGAAATCTGATTCTTTTCACAAAAGACAAGGGTTAGTCGGTTAGAACCATGTAACTAAATTAAACATCCTAGATAGATGTTCTGCACAAGAACCTTTTCAATCTTCCAAAGATAATAAGTCTAAGTTGACTTATTTATTTAAGTTTGCTTCAAGTTATAGCATAAATGATTTCCTAGAGTCTAGTATACTCTAGAATAGAGAAGTTAGGAATTTCTCATTAGATTGACAATTCCCAAGAACATTTAGCTCAAGTCTTTGAGAAAAGTGTCCTAAGTTGGAAAATTTACATTTTGAATTTGAATTGGTCAAGTTATAGTATGGTTGAACCCAAGAACTCCTCCAAATGTAATAAAGTAAGTCTATGATCTAAGGGTCTAGTCGGTTCAGACGGATCTAAAATCATAGACTTACTTTATTACATCTGTGCTGACATGTTGAGGCACTTGGTCCTTGCGTATCCATTGTAGTCGCATATTGAATGGATGTGATGTTCGGACAGTTGACATCCATTTTGGTTTCTTTCTATATTGTGGATAGGTTTAGAAGAAATGTTCTCATTATTTCTCTCAGGATCATGTCTTACAAGAGAAGTGGTAACAAAATCATGCAATATTTCCTTGCTCACCTGCAATTCTAGATTAGGGCACTCCTGATACACCTCCTTTCGTGAATCCTCTTCTTTCTCCTCCTTTGAGTTCTCTTTTGTAGGTATGCTGATACTACAGTTTTGGGGTTGTCTTGCTTCCAGATGATTAAAGACTTTTTTGTGCCCAATGTTGGTGGATATGTATCCTTGTGTAAGATGTATGCCGACTTCATTTTAAAAAATTCAATGTTGTCCTAGGATGATATCTTCAATTAGGTCTTCATCCTTGCATACCAATAATCTTTGCTCCATAGTGGAGTTTCCTAGGTGAAGTGACATTAGGAATTGTCCTACACATTCGATGGTTTGACCTCCGATTCCTATCGTACATGCCTTAGTAGGACTCATGGTCATCTTCATGTGAGTGGTTAACAACACTCGCATGCAACTTAGTGCCGCTCTTGTGTCAATCAAAGCATCCACTAATTGATATTCTATGTTTCTGATTCCTAAGTTTAAGTAAGGTCGGGAGATACTAATGCTCACATTGTTTGTATTATTTACTTGGTAGTTGGCCATGGGTATAGGTTCCTCTCCCTATAGATATTGTTCATCCCTTTGTCTAATCCACTCTTTTCATTTCTTGATTTGCTCTAGGGCTTCCATTTGAGCTTCTTCTCTAAGCCTTTCTTCTTCCTTCTCCCGATTCTGCACTCTCAAAAGTCGTGCTAACATATGGACTGTTAATGGTTCCATATATTTTTCAACTCTATAGCCACTAATATAATTGGGAAGTACATCCCCATCTAATGTGGCTAAATTTACTACTTCACTTGTCGAGATCCGATTTATCAATGATGATCCATATCCTTGCTACTGCAATTTCTTTGCATGCTCTTTCAATGTGTATACTAATACCAAATCGCCTTCCTTTAAGCCCTTATCCTTAATGTGTGCATCGTAATATGCTTTTTGTCTCCTTTTAGCCGCATAAATTCCTACTACTGCTTGTAGTCTTTTTTCATGCAGTTTCTCAATTTGGTCCAATTATTTGGATAGTTCATGGCCTGTCCAATTGTATTAGTGTGCTACACATAGGGTAGGCACTAAAAAATCAATTGGTAGAATTGCATTCTATTCGTATACTAAATTAAAAGGAGTAGTTCCTATGGCTGTCTTGTAAACCACACAAAAGGCCTAAATTGCATGATGCAATTGTTTGTCCCAATCAGACCTCTTGTTGTTGACTATTTTGATCAACACCGGGCACAATACCTTATTAGAACTTTCTGCATGACCATTGGCTTGAGGGTGGTAAGGGACTTATTTTTTGTGAATCACAAGAAACTCATTCATTAATGATTCTATTACTTTGTTGATGAAATGTGTTCCCCTATCGCTCACTATTTCTATCAGCAATCCAAAGCGAGTAAAGAAATTGTCGAAGAGAAACTTAGCTATAGTTTGCACATCATTTTTCCTCGTTGCTTTTGCTTCTACCCATTTTGTTAGATAATCCATGGCCACTATTATGTATTCATCATGTGATCCTTTGGCTGGAGGATTAATAGTTCCTATGAAATCAATGCCCCATTTTGAAAAGGCTCTCGTGCAAATCATGGGTATTAGAGGCATATCATCTCTTCTGATAGGATACTTGGTTCTTTGGCACACCTCACAACTTCGTACATATGTGTCGGCATCCATATGTAGAGTTGGCCACCACAAGCCTACAAACATAATCATTTTTATAGTTCTTTCAGCTGAAAAATGTCCTCTCGTAGCACCAATGTGTGACATCTCTAAAATGGGCAAATATTCTCCTGGATGGACACATAGTCGTAGCTAATTGTCCTTTCCTCTTTTAAATAATTGCTTTCCAATTATGGTGTAGTCCTATCTCATTTCTTCGAGATTTTGCTTCCTTGCTAGATGCTCCTTCCTTATGCTCATGTGTTTTCAAAAATTTTACCAATGCCTTCACGTTGGTGCTATTGTAGAGAATTGTAAAGATGCATGGTCCTCTGGAGTATTCTCCTGGCATTCTTGGCAATTGTTGATGTGTTCGTATGCGTCCTTCGACATCTCTGGCTAGTATACTCCCAATCTTTTCAATTCCATTAATGTTCCATGGGCTCCTTTATGAATTTTCCATTAATTCACATGAGCTTGCTCGATTAGGTTCTTTTGTTCTGCCTCTTCTACAATTCTTAGTAATATGCCATTTGGCTCTTTATAGTACAAACTTCCTGCCACAATGTGTAAATTACGTGATTGCAAAAATTATTTCTTGGTATCTTTGTTGATTTTGTGGCATGGTCCATGTGTGAGTAATGGAATCAACTTTTCTACCCATTTCGGACATACTTCCAGGTTGAATAAGTATGTGTCTGGTAGATCATCAGCCACTATGTTGGGTGGTTCTCCATGTGTCATTCGAGGCAGATGATCTGCTCTTACATGAGTATTCCCTTTTTTTACTACTACTTCAAAATCAAATTCCATCAACAATAGAAACCATCTCACTAATCTTGGAGCTTATTGACTAGATACAATAAAGCTTGATGGTCGATAACGAACTTGAATTTGCTAGCTAGGAGGTAATGTCAAAATTTATTGACTGTGTACACCATTCCTAAGCCTTCTCTTTCTGTAGTTGTTGGCATCATATGGGGAGAAGCAAGTATGGCGTACATGCAGATCTAGCACTAAGGCAACCCATTAAATTTTTCCAAACCTTACATCATTTTAAAAGTGATTCTCATCACTAAATACCCTTGTAAATATCATTTCACCTTTTTGTAGCTCCATTTTGTACAAGCCGAGGAGTCCTCGAGCTTGACGAGCCTTAGAAGTAGTTGCTTGCCAATTTTCATATTTTTTAGATCTCGTTTGAGCCCTCGAATAAGCCCTGGAACCTAATTTTTAACTAGGCCGGACACTAGGTCTAGACAGGGCCAAAGCTAGTCAAAAACTATAAATAGAGCTAGAGAGCTCATTTTTTGGGGGCTAGCTTCTTGTAGTTTTGAGCTTGTATGAGAACTTGGTTATAATAGAAGTGATTCCATTGTCTTACTCTCTTTGTTCTTGCCGTGTGTGTGCGTGTGTGTGTATGTGTGTGCATGTTTGTGTGCAACATGTATTTTTAAGTTGGCCATTCGGTAGAATTAGGTGGTCATAAGATTTTGGGGGTACAGTGAGTTACTCCAAGGGGGGCCTGTAATTGTTGATGTGTGTCAGTCAATCCATTGTGGTAAAGGAGCTATATTAACTTGAGAACTTTTGCAGGAACATTGTGTGCAAGCAAGGCATTCCAAGGCAAGCTAGCAAGGGTGTGTACCAGGCTTGGGAGAAGGCTTTCTGGGCTTGTGCAGTAGTCTGAGCAGCCAGAGGATTGAGGTTGGAAGTTCTCTCAACCCTCCTTTGTCAATTCCTAGCCTAGGCTAAGTAAGACTTAGGTGTGGTAATTAATTAGGTCAACGTCAGGCACGAACTAAGTCTAAGAGAACTAATCAACCAAGTGCAAGCATTAAGTAGGTCTTAAGTGCGAAAAGCCTAAGGGACAAAAGTAAACTTGAATCGATCACTTATCAAGTGTGAAATTCACTTAAGTATTCCTGACGACGTGATATCAGACAAGATCATAAACATAATAATCAACTAAAAAGAACAAAGTGATTGGTGCCAATTAACCTACAACGAGAGTGTACTTGGGACCAAGGGGGTAGAGAAACCAGGCATATGAACCTTAGGACAGGCAGACACTTAGGCCGAGACAGACAAAGCCTCAGATCTTCTGAAGCTAGTGTCAATCACACTGCTAGGTCTTGGGCCCAGTAGTTGAGTGATTACCCATACACTCCCCGATCAGAAACAAGTGATTCTGAGATGTCCTATAACATGGAGAGACCTATAGGTAGTTCAGGGGTGGCTTATCTAGAAAAGCCAGAAGGACCTTACAAGACTCAATTGGAATACATCAGGACTAAACGTCTAGGTGCTCGCATCTACAAAGACGGCCTGAGAAGATCTGTGGTCCAGATTAAGAACCCCGATCAACCCCATGGACTAGAACACCCGGTAGTCAAGTTTGAGAATGGAGCATACCTAGATAAAGAGGGGACTATATATGTAGTCACCACTCTTCCTGATAGAACAAATGAGTTTGGAAATGTGATTGCGGAGACCGGGGTGATATAGAGCAAGGGAATTTAGAGAGAGAGCCGAGAACTCCCCCATGGTAAATCCGTCTTGACCAGAATCATGACTCCAGAGTGGATTCCACAGGATAATAAAAGCATAGATTTGCTTTTAAACCGAGAAACTGATGAGGCTTTTTGGAGGTATAAACCTGCCCAGCCTCAGGAAGTAAGTGCTCTCACAATCTATGAGTTTAAAGACCCTGATAGCCCAGGCAAAGTAACCTACCTAGATAATACATCAGAGAGGATCTTCGTGGTCACCGAGCATGTCAGACATGCCTACACATGGAAGGGTGAATTTGTTTTTCCCCAACCACGGTCCAATATGTCCTACAGTCACCAAGGAGCTGGCACCTCCCAGGCTCATGGAGCTCAAGGAGATAGAAGTAGAGATAGACCTGAAGTAAGCTTTGCCAACCCCCAGGGAAGAGAAAGAAGGAGAACAAGGACGGATAGAGAAGAAACCGAGAGATTTAGAGACCCAAGGAACCAAAGAAATGCTGATGATTTTCCTTTGCCAAGGCCGAGAGAACACACTAGGACCCTGAGGCCAACTCAATTGGTGAAGTCCATGAAGAATTACTTCGATGGCACTGGAGACCCTTATGACCATGTGGCAGAATTTAGGCAAGACTTGAAAGCTGAACAGGTAGAGGACCTATTCACACAATATAATGCTTTTGGTCTAACCCTTAGGAACACTGCCCTTACGTGGTTTCAACCACTGAATGAGAGGCATTTCAGAAACATAGACCAGCTTCTAGAGGCATTTATCATTGAGTTTTCTAAGAGTGGCATAAGGCACAACACTTCCTCACTAATTCATAGCTTCAAGCAAACACCTCAAGAGACGGTCAGACTAGTAGGAAGATGGTTTAGGCAATACCTAGAGAGGTGCCCGATGCCTGAGTTACCCACACCAACCAAGCAAGTGGCTTTGTTTTTAGATGGCTTGTTGAGCACCAAGCTTAGGTCATATGTGTATTTGAAGGACCCTAGAACTATAGAAGAATGTGTGCACATGTGCATAGACATTGAGGATAATCTAAGCGAGGAGTTAGAGCTATCAAAAATCTATAAGGATTCGGATAGCTCTAGTAGTCTCACATCTGGTCAGTCCACATCCATTGAGGAACTTGCAGAGAAGGTAGCTCAAAAACTAGGTGTCTCTAGCAAACAAATTCCAAGATTTGCCCCAGTTAAGCGGTGCTACACTTGTGGAGGTGACCATATGGCAAATGTATGTCCCATTATGGCCCAACCCCAGGTGAATCCTAGTAGCTAGTACTGCACCATAGAGCAAAGGTACACCAACCACACTGCACAGGACTGCCCATATAACAAAAAAACTGTTAGGCAAAATTACCCTCAACCATATCCACAACAGGGTAGATACCAGAATCAGTACCCACCACAACAATACAACAGACCACAGCAACCTTATCAGCCACCTTATCAAGGGCAGCAAGACCTCAACCAGTCCTAGTGCAGCAACCCCCTGCTCCAACCAATGTGATCCCAGTGAAATATGTATCTGCTGAAGAAAATCCGAACAGAGCCATAGTCCCAGTCACCCCATTGCTATCAGACAGTGATCCAAGTGACCATAGTTTTGACTCCACACATATTGATAGCCCACATGCTTACTACATGCAGTCACCCGAGCATAACGAGTCATACTATTATGAGGACCCAAGTGAAAATAGTGGGGAGTCTGAGTATGCTAATGTCATGTACACAAACCCCAACTCTAGACCTCAACCTAGGCAGGTACGACCCCCATTTCCTAGAGGACCATGCTTCAGATGTCAGGGAGATCACCTTATACGTGATTGTCCACTGCCTGCCCCTACACAACCCCAACCAGTGACAATTCAGGGTTTCTGTCAAGACTGCGGAAAAGAGCATCTCCTACGAGATTGCCCAAAGAACCCTAATAACATGCCTAAAATCACTCCTATCAATGTCATTGGGTTAGTGGTTGACTCTACGGGAAGTATAACTTCCACAGCCCCAGTGCATGTGGTCACTAGAGCCCAAGCCTTGCAACAAACTCAAGGAGAAGGGCAGGAAAAGAGTTCTGAGGTTAGTGAGACAGAATAACCAAGAAAAGGACAAGAGCATGGAGAGATAGCCGGGAGAGAATGAAAAGACAATGGTCACAGAAAATGAGTGAACTTGAAGAAAGCTTGAGAGAAACCAAAGCAAAGATAAGTGAACTCGCATCTCAAAACCACTCTCACACCACCCCTCCACCACCTTTCCCTTTACCCACCAATCCATCTTCTTCCATTCCCCAACCTTTCAATACACCACCCTTAACCCACCCACCACCCAGAGTAGGATCAGTCCTAGCTGATCCCACTCCTGAAGATCTAGACATGATGCTTAAAGCATATCAGGCCAGAATCCAAGAAGGGCCCAATGTAACAGATCATGAGAAATGTTACCCTAGAGCCGACCTAGAGATAGAGCGAACAAAGCTTTGTGCTAAAATGGTCGAATTGGTGCAAGCCATGTTTGAAGCCAGCCGCTTGTTCAATGGCTCTAACCCCATCAGAACACCATTGCACTTTGATGGTCTATTGGATAGATTGGAGAGGTTACTTGCAAAGTCTGGAAAAGGAGCCACCTCCCAGGCTAAGGAGAGGGCAAGTGATAGAATAAGCATTCCTCCCCAGGGAGCTTATGTGCCTAACTCCACTGAACCAGACACCTCTTCTTCTATGAATAGGTATTCACCAGAGTTCCTGAGAGAGATTCAAGAAGAGAAGTGGGCAAAGGAGAGTGAAGTCCCTCCTCCCATTGAACTTGTGGATGATGCACATGATCAGTTCCCACAGGACATCCCTTCTATTTATGAAGAACAGGAAAGTGCCCACTCTCATGAGAGGTTAGACTTTGAGTCTAATTCCTTGCAAGAGTTACCACATTTCACAGGCCCATGGGAAACCAAGTCTACTTGCCTGAGAGCACCCACAGTCATGATAAGAAACGAAGATTCAATCATACCTAGGAATACAAAGGTAGTAAAGAACACTAAAGTGCAGTGCAATCTCACTTTAGAAGAGCTACTCAAAGTTAAGCCAGAAGTGTGGAAACACGTAGCCAAACAAGTGCCAGACATAGCGAAATCGTGTTCCCAGGTAGGATCTCATAGAACAGTGCCTGAAATACCATTGGATAAGATAGGAGACATGAGTGAAGGAGAAGAAGGAAATACATATCTCCCAGTTACCCATCAGGGATACACAACCAAGGCAATTTTGGACTCAGGTGCAGGAGTTGCAATTGCTACAACTTCCCTATGGAAGCGTTGGGGCAAGCCAGCACTCCGACCGACGAGAATGAAATTGCAGATGGTAGATGGCCATATTGAGAGGCCCTTGGGATTGCTAGAAGGCATAACTCTCACTACATGTGGTGTTGAGTTCGAACATACTTTTGCTATATGCGACTTTAGCAGAAACCAAGCCTACGAGATGATTTTGGGAAGGCCATTTATGCGACAATTGCAAGTAGTACAGGACTGGGGAACCAATTCCTTATACTTGCAACACTTAGTTGTTACAACCAAAGTCAATCTCAAGGATTACTCTCATAGAGACGTACCGCCCATTCAATGGAATCCCATCCATAGAGCCAAGGATGACACAGAGTCAGTGCATTCCATAGGATCAGGATCCTCATGGATGCATGAAGACACCCACTTATGGATGTGCAAAGTGGCAGTAGAAGAAGAGAAAAGAGAAAAAGCCAGAGAGGTAGGTGCGAAAGAGACACATAGATCAATTCAAGACCCAGCCTATGCACCTGTAGTTTTTCCTGACGAAGAGTTTGAGCCTCACGGCTGGGCAGAAATTTTAGCAACAATGGATGTAGCCATCAATGAAGAGCAGTGGACACCCCACTGTGATGAGGATGGCTATGACATTTCAGTCTTCTCAATAGAGCCAATCATGGGAGATGCAATTTTAAAAGAATGCGAACCTAGCCCTGATACATTTGAGGATGCAAGTGACTCCGACTTAGAGTCAATCATTATGGACCCACCTTTTGCATCAGATGAAGAATACTTCTATGAAGTTGAAGCTTACCCCCAGAGACACAGAGAAATCACGAATGATGTGAGGTTAGCCACACAAGTAGCCACTAAGAGTGGAGGAAAGAAAAGTAAGAAGAAGGAAGTCACTCCGGAGGCAGAAGAATCCTTGTTTGAGGTCCCTGAAAACTTTAAAAAATATGAGATAGACGATAGGAGAGTCATGATAAGAATGCCTAAATGTGAGGCACAAGCACGAGAGGCCTATGATAGCAAGGAAACTACCAAGAAAATAGTTTTCGCCATAGAAGAGGGAGAAGAAAGATGCACCTATATAGGGCATGACCTCACGGAAGAAGAAGAGCAAGAGTTGGTAGCTTTGCTAAGAGAGTACAGAGATGTATTCGCTTGGAGCTACAAGGACCTGAAAGGTGTCGACCCAGACATATGCTCACACACGATTCCCATGACCTCAGATGCCAGACCATCTAAGCAGAAGCCGTATACATACAATGATAACTACGCTGCTAAGATCAAGGAGGAGATAGATAGATTGGTAGAAGTTGGGTTTATCTATGAGATTGAGCACACTGAATGGGTATCCCCCATTGTGGTTGTGCCCAAGAAGAATGGAAAATTGTGTGTGTGTATTAACCTTAAAAAAGTTAATGCTGCCACGATTAGAGACAGTTATCCACTTCCTATTACTGAGCATCTATTAGAAAGGGTAGCAGGCAAGGAAGTGTACAACTTCCTGGATGGATTCTCTGGCTACAATCAGGTAGCCATTGCACCAGAAGATCAGCATAAGACGGCTTTTGCCAAAGAGTGGGGCATATTTGCCTTTCGGGTAATGCCATTCGGGCTTACCAACGCACCTGCTACCTTTCAAAGATTAATGTGTCACGTGTTTAAAGAGTTCTTGAGGAAGAATTTGGAAGTCTATGTTGATGATCTTTGCGCTCATTCCAACATTAGACAGACCCATATACCTGAACTCAGACAAATCTTTGATAAATGCAGAGAATATCAAGTCTGCCTCAACCCAGAAAAGTGTGTTTTCATGGTCAGGCAAGGCAAAATTCTAGGACACATAGTGTCTAAGAACGGCATATCCACTGATGAAGAGAAAGTGAGAGCCATCACAGAACTACCTAGGCCAAAGAACGTCAAGGAAGTACAGGCTTTCATGGGGCATTGTGGTTACTACCGCCGGTCCATTCACATGTATGCTGTCATTGCAAGCCCATGTACGGACTTCTGACTAACTTTGAGTGGACTGATGAATGTGAGAATTCCTTCAATGAGCTTAAACGGCGATTATGTTCAGCACCAATCTTGACCACACCAGATTGGAACAAGCCATTCCATGTTCATGTCGATGCCTCCAATTATGCTATTGGATGTGTACTTGCACAACCTATGGGTGAAGGTAATATGGATCTTCCTATTGCCTATGCCAGTAGACAGTTGAATGCTGCTGAACGGAACTATACAACCACTCAACGAGAAGGATTAGGCATGGTGTACGCGGTTAAAAAGTTTAGACACTATTTGCTTGCAAATAAGTTCAAATTTTTTACTGATCACCAAGCTCTACTGTACCTGGTAAACAAGTCATGTAATACAGGCAGATTAGTAAGATGGTTTCTCTTACTAATGGAATATGACTTTGAGGTAGTAGTGAGGAAAGGCAGGACTCATTTGAGAGCAGACCATCTCTCTAGGCTCACATCTAGAG
Organism: Ceratopteris richardii; assembly: GCA_020310875.1. Classification (NCBI taxonomy): domain Eukaryota; kingdom Viridiplantae; phylum Streptophyta; class Polypodiopsida; order Polypodiales; family Pteridaceae; genus Ceratopteris; species Ceratopteris richardii. The sequence continues at coordinate 175,825,553 of CM035428.1, read as the reverse complement.
AGGCCCCACAAGGAGTGTCAGATGACTTACCTGATGCTTACTTGTTTAAATTGGAAGTTGTATCTCAGTGGGCTAAGCCATTAGTGCCATTATTGACATATGGGCCTAACCACCCAATAATAAACACACAAGATAGGGAGATAGTAAAAGCCCAGAAGTATCATATCATGGCAGGAAGTGTGTAAAAACATACAGATCACAGGGTATTAGCCTGTTGTGTGGAAGAGGACGAGTACGCGAAGTGGTTGCAATTAGCACATGTAGGTGCATTAGAGCAACACTACTCAAAACAACGAACCCTACAAACATTGAGGAGACTTGGAGTATACTGGCCAACTATGGAAGCAGATGTTCATAGGATGTGCAAGGAATGCCCAATTTGCCGCACTAAGCCACTAGTGGAACATGCCACCCTTTATTGTGTGTCTCTAGTGCCAGATTGGAGCAAGCCATTAGTGGCCTTTCTGAGGACGAAAACATTCCCTCAAGAAATGACTCTGGTTAGACAAAGGAGCTTAGAACAAGAGGCGCTAGACTATACTCTCATTGGAGATAATCTATACAGATGAGGAAAAGATGGGTATCTTAGATTGTGTGTCCACGAGAGCGAATATCTGAAGATATTAGAGACTGCTCACCAAGGTGTAGCAGGAGGACACTTTGGTCCAGATCGGGTGTTCAAAGCAATTTTGTTTGCAGGTCTTTGGTGGCCAACTCTTCACATGGACGCACATACCTATGTGAAGAGGTGTGAGGTTTGTCAACGAACTCAGTATCCCATACGCAAGGATGAGATGCCATTGAAACCTATGATGGGTGGACATGCATTCTCTAAGTGGGGAATAGACTTTGTTGGTCCTATTAATCCCCTAGCTAAGGATTCACATGTTGAGTACATCATTGTGGCCACAGACTATCTGACCAAGTGGGTAGAAGTGAAAGCCACTACGAAGAATGATGCTCAAACAACAGCAAAGTTCTTATTTGAAAATGTGTTCACTAGATACGGATTGCCAATAGAATTAGTAAGTGATAGAGGCACACACTTCTTGAATGAAGTCATAGAAAACCTTCTCCAAGAATTCTTGGTAGTACATAAGAAGTCTGCCCCTTATCACCCACAAGCTAATGGCCAGGCCGAGAGCACAAATAAGATCTTATGCAATGTGCTGACTAAATTGGTGAATAACAAACGCTCTGATTGGGACAAACAGCTACACCACGTTGTTTGGGCATATCGAGTTGCCTATAAAATGATACTCCAAGCCACGCCCTTCCAGATGGTATTTGACCAGAATGCAGTGCTACCATTGGATTTTTTGATACCTACCTTGAAAGTAGCACAAGAGCATGACTGAACCGGCCATGAACTATCCTCTAGAATCTTTGATCTTGAACGTTTAGGTGAGACACGATTGAGAGCTGCAGCAGGAATCTATGCAGCCAAGAAGAGGCAAAAGGCGTATTTTGATACACATGTGAAGGATAAAGGCTTGAAGGCAGGAGACCTAGTCCTAGTCTACACATTGAAGCAACATGCACGAAAATTGGAGAAAAGAGGCTATGGACCTATGATAATCAATAGGATCTCCACAAGTGGAGCAGTACAACTAGCCACTCTAGAAGGTGACATACTACCAAGCTACATAAGCGGATGCAGAGTCAAGCTATATCAAGAACCACTAACCGAAGAAATGCTTAATCGACTCACTACTGCAAAAAAACATAAGGAAGAGGAAAAGCGAATTCGAGAAGAAGCACAGGCCGAAGCTTTAGAACACATTCGACGAATGAAACTATGAAGACGAGGTAGAGATCAGGCCATGACTGACAATCTTGAAGCTCATGGTTATCACATTGCCATGTGTGAGGCTTCAGGTAAGCGGACCCATACGATAGTTGATCGACGACCTTTTGTGACCCTAGAAGTAGGACAAGGAAACAGTACAAGGAGCATGCGAGCTTTAATTGATTCAGGAGCCGCCATTAGTGCAGTTCGCCTTTCTTACTGCCAACAATTGCAATTGGAGGTAAAACCCCTAGAAGCATATCTCATAGGATTAGGAGGTGTCGAAACCCCTTGCATGGGAGAGGTGGAGCTTCCCCTCTACATTCAAGAGGTCCTCATGCCAGCAAAAGTACTAGTATGTGAAGATGAGGATCTTACCAAACCTCTCGTCCTGGGCCAAGACTAGATCTATGATCACGCAGTCAACCTCAACCTAAGAAGTGGACTTCTTCAGGCTTGGGTAGGCCAAAGCCTCCTTACGATTGAATTACAAAAGCAAGCACTCAAACCATTAGAACAGGCACCAACTCCTGGTCCCTCCAGGAACCCACATGAAGATAATGTTATTCTTGTCCAAAGTTCTATGGTGCAGAGGATTGTCACTCTTGCCAAAGGTACAGAAGTCAAGGAGGAACTCCCATCTGTTCCAGAGAAGAATCTCAAGGGGAAGGCCCAGCAACACCCGACATTGAGGAGACCGATGAACAAGAAGCATGAGCACCAACTTTGGCAGTATGAAGTGCCTCGTGGCATGAAACAGATATGGATATGCAAGGGGGAAAAAATCACGGTCCCAAAGACAGGGTCTCAAAAGAGCATCAAGCAAGCCACACTGTCAAGGACTAAAACGAAGGAGATCCCTAGTCAACACTCTAGGCATACCTTGTCTATTTGTGTCCCTAAGCGGTCAATGAAGGCTAGCCCCAATGCTAGGCAGATATGGGTGCCCAAGGCCTGCTTACGAGCCCAAATAGCTCCAACTCTAGTCACTAGCACAATTCAACACTCACAAGTCCTCTTGGCAAACAACTCAAGAACTCTACTTACATCCCACTCTAACACGCACTCGGTCAAACCTAGGAATGTCTGGAAATGGGTACCCAAAAGGTCCCAAATCCAGCACAATCTAGTCCATGAACCTTTAACCGTCATCAGCTCAAGGAGCCACGAATCCTCAAACAAAGTCTGGAGAATTAAACCCTATATCAAACCCCCAGACCCATTTTGTAAATCCATCCACTCTGAAGTAGATGCATTCTGAGTACCTTGCATATCCAAAGTATGCATCTAGAATGACACTAACCACTAATCCCCACTCACATCTATCACAAACACTTCATCTCTAACTACTAACCATCTCGATTGTCATGTTAGTATTGTGGAGGGAACACTATTACATCCTGTTTCCTATGCAACACTAATGTGACTTCCTTCTTCTATCAGATAAGCATCAGAAGTGTCATGGCAGCTGTAGCAGGAACAAGCTCCCAGGCGGGCACTAATACTCAAAGCAATTGGGATACCATGCCTGTGGAAGCGCCACTGACAGCAAGGCCGGAAGAGCTTTTGAATGTGAGAAGAATTCCTATCTCGGATCCTCCAAGTGGCCTAACAGAAAGAGTGAAGGGGCATTCTCATTGGTTCAACGAGATGCCAGGAGATTTGGGAGATGCAGACCACATATGGGAGTCCAAGTTGGAATTTGGAGGAGTTTGGTGAACATTTCAATTCTTCTCGAGAGAATTTGAAACATTACAGAATGCAGCCCCTCTTCAGGATATTTGGCTAAAAGCGGGATTGCAAGATTATTTCAGGCAGCTTTGCCTAGACCTGATTTTCTTAGGTGCTACTACTTGATTGCCACACTGAAGGCGACGGGAGATAAAGATCATTCAGGCACATTCCTGGTGCCCTCTCTATCAAACCAGGATGAAATGAAGAAGTTTGAATTGAATATTACTTTAATCAGGGAAGCCCTTCAGATGTATGGCACCCATGTACCTTCCGATCGAGACCCTTTGATATCGGAGTCTATGAAGAACAATAAAATCAAGAAGTTGAAGGAAATGTGTGCTCTCACCCCCAACATCGCCATACCATTACGGATGTGCCTTCAACACTTCGCATTTCCGGCGCAAGACCGGTTCATCCAGCCTCATAAGAAGATATGGTATGGATTATACCTAGCAGAGACTGGGAGCTTACAAATTAAAATGCCCGTGTGGATCCTGGACCAGTTATATGAAGCAGGCAAGCGAGGAGTACAGAAGCCTACTTTGAATGGCTGTTGTGCCATTACAAGAATTATCTACAGATGCCTTGCCTATGATGTACCGATCGCAAGGGCCCTTAAGTACTCACAACTAGAATTCTTCAAAGGGCGGAAGTCAGGGGTGCAACCCGCAAAAAGAATGTCTGGTTTGCTTTCACAGGTTCTAATCCCTTGTGAGGCCACCACAGAAGCTTCCCTCAGAGAAGAGGAACAAGTAGCCCCTTTCACTATCCATCTCCAAGGACCACAATCAGGGGGTATGGTACAACCCACTCCATCAGCCCCTCCACTACCCACAGATGCTAAGTTTGCATCCATGGCTACTTTGGCAGAGGATCCAAATTTTGACTTTGAAAGCTTCCTGCAGACAGCCCACTTATCTGAGAGTGAGTGTTTCTCTGAGACCGACGGCCCTGAATCTTCATCCCAGAGAGCACGACCACATGGTGAAGCACAAAGAGTACATTGGGAGGATGAGGCACAACGCACGCAGGCGAGAAGCACACATGAACAAGTGGAGATGCAGAGGAATGAATCGGAGGAGAGTGAGGAGGATGCCCCTGCTTACACCGCACAACTTAAACGGCTCTACAAAACGATCAAGCAGGTACAAAAGAGGCATAAGCTATCAGAGGAGGCAAATAGAGCGATGGTGAATCAAATGCTTCAAGCAGAGAACGCGGACCCCCATTTTGTCGAATCATTGAACCTTTTGGCAGAGACATATGGGATTATAGAAGCTATGAGGATCATGTTACATCGCAACTCTCCTCAATATGATCAACGAAGGATCGATACACGACCACGAAGGGGGAAGATGATTCAAATGGAAGTTTCTACCGCCCTCCCTACCACCACTCAAGAAGATGTCCACATGGCCAGCCCAACCAACAGTGAGGAACCAGATGTAAATACACAGGTACCATCTCCACCATCACCTCCCATCCAGCCCTCTGAAACCCTCACCACCAGTATTCCTGAACAATCAGCATTAACCCTTAGTGAAACTATACCACGCACTACCATTTCCCCATCCGCCACTTTACCTCCTTCCACTAGTTCCAGCCAATTTTCTGAACCCCATATAGGTCACCCTGCCACCGATCAAACTATAATAGGTCACCCTTCATATCTCCCAGCCCTCGGACAGCCACTTGCCACTAGCCAAACCTTAACACACCCAATTCTAGTCACTGATACATTTCCTCTTTCCCAACCTCAGACCATTGAGCCCCTCTTCACCCCCTCAGAACCAACACAAGCCACCCTAACTCCATTGTTGGCAAACCTTGTAAATATGATGCGACAACTTGATGATTATAAGAGAAATTCCCTTTCCCAGCACACCTCACCCACATTCACACCCACCACTAACACACCACCCACCATTCCCGTATTCACGATTCACACAACACACACAATCACGTCCGATCCCATGGACATTTCACCATCCACAGGAGCACCCACCACCACAATTGTTCCCACATCCTCACATTTCACTTCACTTATAGGCACTTCATCAACTTTTCGCTTCCCCATTTCCCAACCCTTTGCATTTTCCACCTCTACCACTGCATCCACATCATTTAGTCATGCACTAGACACCATGTTCGAAGCGGCCACTCAACTTAAGCAAGAGTATAGATTACTGGAAGAAAATAACACAGGGTTGTGCAATCTCTCGGCTCAACTCCAGGCACGTGTCAATGCCTTGGAGCTAAGTAATACAGCACTACAACATGAGGTGACCACCCTCCAACAATCTCAGGTGGAGCTCGAAGCCAAACATACAGAGGCAACTAGGGCAGCAGAAGAACAATTCAGAGATCAGCTAGCCCGTAATGCTAGACTACAACGAAACATGGCTCTACTCTAACGCCACCTAGCAGCTACACAAGAAGAAAATAGGAGATTACAGCAACTAAATCAAGACAACCTCGAAGCTGCCATAGAAAGTACTCCAGGGGCACCCATTGACCCTGCTAGCTTCCGGGTCGTCCCTTCAGAAAGCATACAACAAATCTTGGAAACCTATGCCAACCTCTTAGAAGCACATGATCAGATGGTTGACTAAGTAAAAGAGCTACAGAGATCCCAAGTGCCTACACCACAACCACCAGAAGCTAAAAAGATGGTCCATGCAGCCACTTCTCCAGAGCCTGAATCTTCAACAACCAATGAGGTACTTGAGCTACGACAAGTGGCAGAATTAAAGATCAAGTTGTTACAGTATGAACGACCCCCTTCTCCACCTGATCAACCACTAGAAGAAGAAGCAGTAATCATTCCAGTGGAGGAAACATTTGAAGACAACTATGAGCCTCAACCCCTTCGAGGAGGCAGAATCACGGAGGAAGGACAAGACACTTATGAAGAGCCCCCTTCGGCATGGATTAAACAGGTAGAAGAAATGGGGACAACTCAGGAGGAACGTATCTCCACTCAGATGCTGGCAATGAGGACCATTGAAGAAACCATACTTCAATCAGAGTATTTCAGACACCTGGCCCCTAGAAGACTGATACCTAGTTCTGAATTACAATATAAACCCTATTTTGTATTATTGGCCGACTACAACGTAGAAATCAAAAGAGTCACTAACAGGTACCCCACGTTCGCAACACAATTTGAACCAGAGGATATTCCAGAGGCAGCCAAAAAAGGGGCCATATTCCAACCCATCTGGAGGCAAAAGTTACTCGAAACCTATCTGGAAATGCTTAGAACATGGGACCACGCTCCCATGCATTTGAAGTATAACCCTTGCTTCGGACCAGTACAAAGGAGACGATCATGGAAAGCATTTGCTATAAAGGTTCGGAACAATGCAAATTGCAAACAATGGCTGAATTACCCCTCGATCGCACCACCAACAGGCACACCTACAGTAGCATATATGATAGCTACCATCAGACATTGGATGCCACGCCTCCACCCCATGCCAGATGTCGCTGCACAGATGATGCTCAAAATTTTGGACATGATGCAAGTGGTGCTAAAGACTTTTCGAAATGTACGTAATATCCAGCCGCCAATTCCGGGCTTCATCAACGGTAACTATGACCTACTTTATGATATGAGCACAACCCCGAGCATACGAGTTGCTTATGCATGGCACGCAAGAATCAGGTATCTCCCTGCTTGCTACAAGCAAACGTTTGATGACATGTTCACCACGGGGTTCTGGAAAGCACACTCAGAAGTGTTCGCGCCACGCCCAACCCACCTACTACAACTATTCGCATGTGAACAAACAATGCACTCAGAGCTCTACACCACACCACAACCTGACATGCCTGGAGCAGTAAATTGGGATGCTCTGCAAAGAGATTTGGTCTGGGGACTATGGATTAAAGAACAAGAATTGGCAACTGACGTATTACAACAGTACATTGATCAAACCGTGGAGCAGAGGTCTATCAGAGACGACAGACGCTAGGGGGGGGAGAGTGTTGGCATCATATGGGGAGAAGCAAGTACGGCATACATGCAAATCTAGCACTAAGGCAACCCATTAAATTTTTCCAGACCTTACATAATTTTAAAAGTGATTCTCATCACTAAAAACCCTTGTAAATATCGTTTCACCTTTTTGTAGCTCCATTTTGTACAAGCCGAGGAGTCCTCGAGCTTGACGAGCCTTAGAAGTAGTTGCCTGCCAATTTTCATATTTTTTAGATCTCGTTTGAGCCCTCGAATAAGCCCTGGAACCTAATTTTTAACTAGGCCGGACACTAGGTCTAGACAGGGCCAAAGCTAGTCGAAAACTATAAATAGAGCTAGAGAGCTCATTTTTTGGGGGCTAGCTTCTTGTAGTTTTGAGCTTGTATGAGAACTTGGTTATAATAGAAGTGATTCCATTGTCTTACTCTCTTTGTTCTTGCCGTGTGTGCGCGTGTGTGTGTATGTGTGTGCATGTTTGTGTGCTTCTCACTCACACATTTCTGCCTTCACTTGCTCGAGGTCTTCATACCATCCTCATGTCTTCCCGGATTGACATTAAAGGAGGTGCTACTCATCACTGAGCTACAGTAGTGGTATAGGTTCTCTCTGCCTGGCTGAGTTGTCTACTTGTGTATGTGATAGGATGATCTAATTTTACTTCATCTATGGGTTGAGCTAGTATACACCCTATTGCATAATTAGATGCATCCACATGGATATGGAACAGTTTACTCCAATTGGATATCTTCAAGATAGGGGCTGAACTTGGTCGTCATATTAATTCATTAAATGGCTTTTCATAATCTTCATTCCAAGTGAATTGGGTCAATAACCCATGTAGCGACTTCGAGCTAATAGAATACATGTGGATAAATTGACGATAGTACCCACAATGACCCATAAAGTCTTGTACTTCCTTTGCATTTTTTGTTCTAGGTAAGTCTAAAATCATTTTTAGTTCTCTGACTGGAATAGGTGCACAAATCGTCTACATATACTTCCATACTCTTCCTTAAAAATTCCTTAAACACATGACACATCAATCTTTGGAAGGTAGCGAGGCATTGGTGAGCCCGAATGGCATCACCCTAAAAGCATATACTCCCCATTCAGTTGTGAAAGAAAGTTGTTTTACGTTGGTCCTCCGTAGCAATGGCTACTTGGTTATACCTAGAGAATCCATCGAGGAAGTTATAGACTTCCTTGCCTACAACTCTTTCCAAGAGATGGTCGATGATTGGTAATGGGTAATTATCACGAATAGTAGCTCCATTTACTTTCTTTAGGTTAATACAGACTCTCAGGTTTTCCATTCTTCTTGGGTACTACCACTAAAACTAACACCCATTCTGTGTGCTCTATCTCATAAATGAATCTGGCTACTAACAGTTTGTCTATCTCCTCTTTAATCTTTGCCAAATAAACATCATTATATGTGTATGAGTGTTGCTTTGAGGGTTTTGCATTAGGTGTCATTGGGACTCTATGGGAACAAATGGATGGATTTACTCCCTTGAGGTCTTTGTAGGTCCATGCAAATACATCCCTAATTTCTTGATTAGTTCTATCAATTCTTGTTCTTCGTCCAAAGATACATCTTTTCCAATGTAAGTACATCTCCCTTCCTCTTCTTCCATGGCTACCATCACTTTCTTAGTTTGTTCCTTATTATCATAAGCTTCTCCATTGGTTGCTTCTCTCTTGGGCATTTGAATAGCTATTTTTCATTCTTCTACTTCATATCTCTTAAAATTTTCTGGAACTTCAAAAAGATATGGTGGTTGCTTTGCCTTATTTAACGTTTCTTCATTGTCCTATCTTGTTGGAAGTGCTTCTACTACGAATACTTTTGGAGTCTCCTTTTCCTTTTGCACCTCAATCTCTTCTTAATATCATTCCTCCGAATCAAATTCTGGTTCCGTCTCTATGCTTTCATACTCCTCCCTCCATTCCTTTTCTAGTAATTCTCTTATCTCCACTTCTTGAAGGATTACCATGTAAAGATTTACATCATAACCTTCTTCATCTACACACTCATTCATGGTTAGTACTTCCTCATTTACACACACATCTAAGGTGGCTAAGATCTTCATCCATCCATGTGGTTCAAACGCTTCATCTAGGAAAATTTGAGGCATATACAATGGATCATCTATGAGTCGGTAATTGTGATCTCGGATTGGCCATAGCTGAGCTTTCTTTTCTTCTCAATTTGCCTCTTTGCACATCCATAATTGAGCATCTTTGTGCATCCATGATTGATCACTAGATCTTGCACTATGAATGGATAAATCATCTTCTTCTTTATGTATGGGATTCCATTGTAGTGGGGGCACATCCCTATATGAAAAGGTATGCAAATTTATCTTCGTGGTTGTCCCTTGGTGTTGCAAGTACAATGCGTCTCTTCCCCAATCTTGTATTGCTCTAAGTTGTCTCATAAAAGGTCATCCTGAGATCATTTCGTAATTGTTGGCTTTTCCAAATTGGCATAATGCTAGAGTATGGTCGAACTCTTCTCCACAGGTAGTCAGATTAATTTTCTCCAATATTCCTAGGGGTCTTTCCATGTGACCGTCTTCTAGTTGAAGCTTCATGCATGTTAGTCATAGGGCTGGTTTTCCCAATTTTTCCCAAATCTCTTTTGTAGTTATGCCTACACCAGCTCCGCTGTCTAAGATGGATTTAGTCATATATCCATTAAAGGTGATGGGTAGACACGTATTTCCTTCATCTCGCTCACTAAATTCTCCAACTTTATCAATTGGGATTTGAATAGTTGATGGAGCTTTAGCTTCTCTCTTTTCCTTCGTAGGTTCTCTAGTTCCTATTCTCAAGTGTCCAGCTCATTGCTTGCACAATTGGGGTTTGGCTCGTTGTAATTCTTCTATTGTCAAGCATTGTACCTTAGTCTTCTTAAGCTCTACTAAGTTGTGTGATGTCTTATCTTGAGACCTATCTTCCTTACCCCAGATCGTAGGAGCATGGAATACTATATACCCTTTCTCGTATTCTCCCATATAATTTGGTAGTGTCGATATGATGTTTGATTCTTCCCTATTTTGATCTAGAATGGAAACTTCTTCATACACTTCTTTTAAATTTGGTATCGATTGGGTTTCCTCAGTTTCTAGTTCTTCAAAGGGTGGTGTTGAACTCTCATTCTTTTTCCATCGTTCTTCTTAGATCTTGGCCCACTAGTCTTGTGGCCAATTGGCCTCTAGTTCTGGGATTATAGAAATCTCTACGACCTGGTTACCCTATTGTTCTTCTTCACTATGCTCCTCTTTTGGTATCCTTACTTGTTTTTTATTGTTATTTTCTAGTCATCCATTGAAATGGCTTTCATATATTCTTGTCTTTGGAAGGACTGGGGTAGTATCTTCTAGTGTGGTCTGAGTTATCTATGAGCTTCCGGCATATTACCAATCTCTCCTTCTCTAGTTCTCCTTGTGGATAGAGTTTCCCATGTTGCTCTATGCTTGGTCCGATCGTGATTCTAGATTGATAAGCCTTCAACCACATATCCAAGTCTTCTGGCACTGGATCGGCTAGAATTGATCCCAGTTTTTCTGGCTTCTATGTTTGGGTCATCTGATGAGTGTTTCCTTGCACTTCTAGGTCTTGAGGTTTCCTACTTTCCTTTACATCTTTCTTATTCTCTTCATTTTTCTTCTTCAGCCATTTATTCTTGAGTTTTTCTCTTCTAGTCTTCCAACTTTGTGTCTTCTTTGTTGGGTTAGTTTCTCATAGGTCTTCTGAATCCTTGACTATTTGTATCTTAGGCTCTAATTTCAGGTTCACACTCTAGTTATTTTACTGCTTGTCCTTTGGCCTTGGCGTACTGTGTGTTCTTTATCACTTTGAGATGATTCAATAACTTCTATTACATTAATTTGGGTAGTGTTATGAACCTTATTGGGATTTTTTGGGCAGTCTCTAAATAGATGCTCCTTGCCACAATCATTGCAATACCCTTCCCATGTTCTCGAAGGTGGTTGGTTGTATGGCAATGTGCATTCCCTTATGAGGTGATATCCACCGCATCTATAGCATGGTCCCCTTGGTCTAGGCGGTCTAATGGGTGGTCTCATTGGGGCTTGTGCTTTAAGTTTGGTATACATCAGGTTCACATATTCTAGTCCATAGTAATTTTCATACCCTTCATAACCGTAATATTGTTGCTCGTATGTTTGGTTGCATTCTATCATATTGGTGTCGTAAGGATGATATTCTCCTGGGATCTGCTCATATCCTTGATTTGTCATTTCTACACTAGCTAAAGGTGTAGCTAGAACTATGGCTCTTTCCATGTTTTCCCCTAATTGAGTGTATTTGATAGGCACTACATTCTGTGGATGGGGTGGTTGTTGTCCTAACACTGGTTGTGGTTGTCCATATCCTCCTTGCTCATATGGCATGGGTGCTCCCTATGGTCCAGGATAAGGGTTGTATTTAAGAAACTCTCTACCTTGTTCCCTAGGAGGGTATCTGAATGGTCTATATTGGGGTTGAATTACTAGCCTTGGTTGTCTATTAAATGTGCAATTTTTAGTATTTTGGTTGGTGTATTTTTGCTTGATATGACAGTACAGATTGGATCCTTGAGGTGGTTGCCTATTGTATGGGTAAGCTTGTTGCATACCTAAACCTCCTTTTGTACAAGTATGGGATGGATGGTCTCCACCACACAGGTTGCATCTTCTCAGCATTGGCATTCTCATGGGTGGGTTCTGATAGTTTCTCTGTCCGTGCACGCCTAACTTCTTAGCTACCGATTTTGATAATTCCTCCACATTACTTGAACTAGACACCACAGTATTCGTAGTGTCTTCTGTTTTATCGGAGCTTTGTTTATTGTTGAGGGCATCCGCTAGGTTTTCCTCTAGGTCAATGCATTCTTGAAGACACTCACTCAATGTCTGCAACCATTTTACATAGACCAAGGTTCTCAGTATCCCATTAGTCAATGCATCTAAGAATAGGGATATCATCTTTTTTTGTGAGGGCCTCTCTATTATTGGGCATCTATCAACATATTGGTTAAATCTTCGAGCCGTTGTTTTTACTGTTTCATTTGGTGCTCATTTGAAACTATTAATCAAAGATGATGAGTTGTGCTTAATCTCTTGCTAGGTAAATTCTCCAATAAACTCTTGGAAGAACTGTTCAATATTTCCAAAGTGATTTGGATCCAAAGGTTGGAGCCAGGTTAAGGTTGTTCCTATGAAGGTTAGCCCAAAGGATTCATATTGCACAAAAAAATCATCAACTTGCCCTGTCACAACACTTGCTTAAATTCAGCGGTATGTTCATAAGGCTCTCCCATGTCATCATAATGATTTCTCATGCATTTAGCAACGGATTGGTCTCAGCCTTCTCAGTAGCTCTGGGGGTCTGATCATTACAGGAATTGCTAGTCTAATTGGATGCATTCCTGGTCCTACGCCTAGTTGTGGTCTTGGCCTAATGGGTGGTCTATTCATATTTCCTATCCCTAGATTGGTTTGATTGTGCGAATGTATTCAAGGCATAGTGAATTGCACATGTGTTTGGGTGGGGATACTTCGTTGACTAGTTTGACCAGACATAGTGTTCTCTATTCTTTGGTGGGATCCAAATGGGTTTTGCAAGGTAGTTGCCTGCTCTCGAGGAGGGAATGTGGGCAACCCCATGTATTTTAATCTAGACCTATCGACTTCATCCACCGGCCAATATCTGCTTTGATTTCAGTCTATGTACGTGATTCTAGACTCATCCTCTGGATCCTTCATCTCATATATAGTTATTGGGCTTACTTCTTCTCCTCATGTAGGCGAGTGAGTTTGTACAAGTAGTTCTAACCCATGGATCAAATACACATCCAACAAATAATCATCTTTAGGTATTAGGTTCCCTCTCAAGACTTGAGTTATTACGAACTTGCCTCTTGGGGTGGTCATAGTGTCTCCTTTGGGAGGTCATCCTGAAAATCCTTGTCCTTCTAGTTCCCCTCTTTCATTGATCTGCTCAGGATTTTCAGTCACTACATATATTTGACTCATTTTTTTCATATACACTCCTCCTTCATACTTGACGGTGGCTCTTGGAACTATTTCTGAATCCATAGAGTTGATCATTCTTGCTACCGGCCTATTTATACCATCAAGGTAGATAGGGACTCCCTGTCGGTTAGTGGACACATACTGCAAAGAGGTCCAATATTCTCCCTCTATGGTGGACATAAAGCCCTCCCTTAGAACTGAACCGTGCATGTCCTCTAAGGCCATGGGTAGTTCCTCATTTGAGTCACTCGATGTATCTGAATAGGCCGAGTGATGGCTTGCTTGGGCTGCACTTCCTACCGATGAAATGACACTTCTCCAACTACTTAGCACCCATCCTGATCTTAAGTTCATTCACCATTTAGGTCTATTTCTTCCCTCTTCTTTCCCTTAATTTTATCTTAGATTCCTCAAATTTTAATTCCAGTCTACTTAGATTGCTCTAGATGATACCAGTGTTGGGCGATACGATACTGGATAGGCATGATATGATACCACTCAAACGATACGATAATTCAATTTCCCCCGATACGATACCACTCCAGACGATACCTCTCTAATGATATGATATTGCTGTCACAACGATATGATACTAGTAGTGGACACGATATGATACTTTAATTTCTCACGATACGATACTACTACACAAGGTGATATGATACTGGATCTACTCACGATACGATACCTCAGTCGTGTCACAATATGATACCGTTGAAGTGTTACGATATTGCTACAAGGATGATACGATACCACAAAATTCCAGGCATGATACAATACCAAGTTCTACGCGATACGATACTCTATCTAGACGATACTTCACTCTTGATGATACGATACCAGTGGACCGTGATACGATACCACAAGAGAGACAATATGATACCACTTAAGAATCACGATCGTGATACCTCAACCCAATGATACATGATAAAGTGACGGTCTCAGGATACCTCAAGGGATGATACAATATTTCGACGTGTATCGCGATACTAGGAAATTTTGGTATCGTGATATCAAAACTCAACGATCGTGATACTGTAGCCAAAGGTTACCAAAACTTAAAAATTTTGTTTGCAAAGTGTGTATCCCTCTCTTCTCTTCCCTTCTAGCTAAGTGCACCACACAAAAACTCACTCCAACCCTTCTGTCCTACCCTGCAATACCGCTTATGTGTTCAGTCATGTTTGTGAGCGTGTTTTTGATATTGGAAGTTTACAGGACTCAAGTTCTCACCTTTAAGATTTTGTTTTCTTAGTATTGCCCTTAGCACCTCTTTTCTTTGAGAGCTCTCGGCGATATGATCTCTGTGATACCAGTCACTGTTCTCCATGATACTTGCTCAAGACAAGTGATTGAGAAATGAGTATTTTTTGGGTTTTATGGCCTTGATTGACCAAGTTCCTGAACAAAACTCAACTAAAAAAAATTTATCTTCTTTTTCTTTTTGAATTTCCTAGTAGAGACTTATCTATCCTAACACTACCTCTCTCTCTCTTCCTAAACCCTAACTCTTCCTCACTCCTTCACTCCGAAACCTAAACCTAAAAAGTCATTAAAAACACTCCTAAAATGTGAAGTAACAAGTGTTGAAATATCTTGTGACTTGCCACTAGCTAAATTCAGCTCTACAAGTATGACTCCTTCACTCCATAGCTATAGCCATCACGAAGGCACCTTGATTGGGCTAATCCATGGCAATGGCACCAAAAACATGTGTGCCTAAGTCGTGAAGCCTAAGGGACTTATGTCAATGAGACTGTACCTCAATCGCCCCCACAAGTGCATATAGTGGTGGATTAATACACGTTTAATTATCAATCTAAAAGACTAGACGTACCAAGTGTATGAAGCCATGTGCACACATGATGGGAAGTGAAGTATCAATGCTACAATGCATGTGACATATCCCAACTACCTCTCGAACTCACTAACTCTCTAAAAGTGAATGTCGCAATACCATTTACAGTAGTAAGCACAAATTCAAACTTTTCTCTCAGTTCAAAACTCCGAATATGGTCAATATCAAGTTCATTTTGAAGCTCTCAAGAAGACATCTATTGATGGTATTTTCAGTCAAACGTGACAAATATACTTCAAGTTATGAGCAAAATAGTGAATGATAGAAAACACCAACACCTACTTCACAACTCGTCAAGGCTCACACATGCACTATAGTAGTTCAAAAGAAATGGGAAGGGGTAGACAACAGTCCTACACATGGATTTCAAGCATATTGCACACACAAAAGCTCTTGGAGAAGAAGATAATCAACAGGAAAGAGGCAAACTCAAAAATCAGCTTCAATTCTCACAATGGCAAAAAGTTATTTACAAGATTCATCAAGTGACTTATATACATGTGCCCTAAAATTGTTCCTTTCACACCGAAGACTAGCACTTTTATTATAGAACACTAGTTTCCTACTATGTTACAAGGATTATGTTACAATAATTGGGGTTTATGCATCTAGAGGACTCCTCTAGTGCATTTACATGGCTTCATGAAGTTTTTAGATAAGTTTGAAGAAGAAAATTTATGCCCATAATTTGAAAATTTTTGGGGCTCCTGGTTTTTGTACTCCTTTACTCTACAGCAGGTAGCTTAGAAATCAGGAGTCTCTAGCAAACAAATACTTAGATTTGCCCCAGTGAAATGATGTTATACCTGTGGAGGAGACCATATGGCTAATGTGTGTCCAATTATGGCTCAACCCCAAGTGAAGCCTAACAACCAATGCTGCACCATAGCAAGGAGGTACACTAACCACACCACACAAGACTTCCCTTGTAACAAGCAAGTGATCAGGCAAAATTATCCACAACCATATCGACAACAAGGGAGATACTAGAACTAGTATCCACCACAACAATATAGTAGGCCCTAAAAACCATACCAGCAACCCTATCAAGCACAACTAAGGCCTCAACCAGTGCTAGCTTAACAACCTCCAACTCCAGCCAATGTGATTCTAGTGAAGTATGCAGCTGCCGAAGAAAACTTAAATAGATCCTTAGTGCCATAATCACCATTGATTACAGAAAGTGACCCGAGTGATCACAATTTTGACTCGACTCATATACATAGTCCACAAGCTTATTAGATTGCCATTGATTATTTTTCTCACCATTTGCTCCTCTTCAATCTCCTCTCCTATGCTTGCCAATTGATCAACCACATCTTTAACCTTGGTCACATACTCTGAAACATTCTGCTTGGGTTGCTTCCTTTGACTACTAAACTCAATCCACAATTGATTTTTTCTAGCTCTTGTATTGGAAGAAAAATATGAAGACAATGTATCCCAAGTCTCTTGGGAAGTTTTATAGTTCCTAATGTGAGGAAGAAGGAAGTCAGAAATAGAGTTAAGTAGATATGACCTTGCTAAAGCATCTTTGGCACACCATGAGTTGAGTCTTTCTAGCTCCTCTCTTGTAGGTTGACCTTTGCTTCTGAATATGGGCATCTCCTAATCTCCTTATATGTATCCATAGAGACTCCTTCCTTATAGGTATGTCATCATCCTCAAGGACCATGCTAGATAGTTATTTATGTCCAATTTATCAATAAAAGAAGGGAAACCATCTCGAATTTTACCTTAACTTGCTCTAATACCATTGTTGGAAGAGATGGATGGATACCTCAAGAAAATGAGTTGGTACTGCTAAGACCTATTTTGTACCTACCTTATCAAACCTCAGAGTTGTGTTGTAGGCCCTTTTAGCTTGAAAATGACACCAAAAAAGTACCTATGTGCTTCGGAGATGATCCTTCAAACAATTGGATCAAAACAGACTATTTTACAAATAGCTAGTCACTCAAGACTTGTTATTTTGGTATTGACATCTGCTGGATCTTTTGCTCAGTGCTCACAGTAGAGTTGCAATTGATAAACTTCCTTTTGGGGGAATCAAAATAGCTTAGATAGCTAATGATTACAAGTGGAATCACTTAAAATGATAAACCATACATTGATAAATCAATTTAGCAATTGGATGCTTACCCCCGACTTTTTAGGGACTGAGTAGTGATTGACCAGAGAGAACTTCGACGAAGATTTCTCCCGATTGGCTGAAGCAAACGTAATGAAAATTTGATAGAATAAAATAGAATTTGAGCTAGTTCCAACAAGCTATAGATCATGCAAAATTATGGAGAAATCACTGAGACATGGTCATGCAAAGTTCACTGTTTTGAGTAGTCATAGCTGAGAATTGAACAAAAATGATCAATGAAGTACATCTATTATGGCACATGATTTTACAAGATCATTGGAATTATGATGATTCTTAATCATAGCGGGATGAGTAAGCTATGGTGCAAGCTACTCAATGTCTACAAATGATTAGAAAATGAGCTCCAAGAAGAGGCCTTAATGCCGCGATTTTTACAAGTCTTTTTATAAGGATTTTCTTCAATTTGAATTTGAAATTCAAACAAGGCTCCACCTAAAAGTCTTCCTCCAAGTTAGGAGTTATTCTAACAAATGGAATTCATAACTCTTATCTCTCCTTACTCCATGAGATGTATGGAGTTACAAGATTCTCTCAAGATCAAAATTTACAAGTGTTAAGTGTCCAAGTACTACAAACTATGGTTCATATGAATCATCACATAGTTGCACATATTTTCTTCCATGCCTAGCCAACTCTGAAGGCTTGGATATTTGCATCAACAATAGACAATACTGAATGTATTACCACTAGAATGTACAAATATAAGTGACTCGTTAGGGTTATAGGCGTATATACAAGTCGGGGGAAAAAAACCTCCTAAAGAGGGAAAAAAGTTCCCCATTGGTCCTAGTGTGTTCACACACATCACTACCTAAATATATCAACATTTTCCATGACCTAGTTGTGTGATTGACACTAGCTTCAGAGGATCTGATGCTTTGTCTATCTCAACCCAGGTGTCTACTTGATCTAAGGTTCATAAGCTTTGTCTACTAGTCCCAATTTTCCTAAGTACAATCGCATTGCAATGTTCTTTTGAATGAGTTACTTGTTTATTTATAGATTTATCCAATGCAATCTTGTCTAACAAATATTGTCATTACTAATACTTGAGTTTTATCACACTTTAAGTTGTGATCAATCCACTTAAGTCCTTTTGTCGCAAAAATATCTTAGCTTATGCTTGAACTTGAGTAATTAGGGTTTCTTGTAATTATGTTATGTTTGTCATCACCCTAATAAGTCAATATCGCTACTCGTATTTAGCCTAAGCTAAGAATTGACTGAGGGGGTTAAGAATGATTCCAAACTCAAGTTGCTTCTCCCTTGATCACACTTGAATGTCCAAGATACACATTCCCAACAACTTGCCACCTTGCTTTGATACCCTTGAATGACTCTCAATAGACCTGTAAAAGTCCTAAGTTTAGATCAAGCTTTAAATTTAATTTATTTGATAGACAGTTTGATTAAAGCATGTTTAAGGACCCATTTTCCCCCTTTGTGTTGCTCAAAATCCTTTGGAGCCCCTTTGGCTTCCAAAGCACTCCAGAGCTCAAAAAGTGGATTTTGGATGAAAAAATTATGTTAAATCAGGCTCCTGGGGATCAAAACAAATAAATAGGATGTGTTAGAGAATCACGATTCTTTTGAGAGTCATACAACCAGACAGTCGTGATTTTTTGAAAGCTAAAAGCCAAAAAATCGTGATGTTTTGCCCAACAAGTATCCAAAAAATCATGACTTCCTCAAAAACTAGATTGCAAAAAGTCACAAATTTCTCAAAATCTAGATTGTAGAAAGTCACGATTTTCTCAAATTTTCCTTCCAAAAAGTCGTGATTTTCTCAAAAAATGGATTCCAAAAAGTCACAATTTTCTCAAAAGTTGGATTGCAAAAAGTCTCAATTTTCTTGAAAATTGGAGTGCAGAAAGTCACATTTTTCTCACACTTAGAGAACCAGAAAGTCATGATTTTCTCACTTCAAAAACCAAAAATTCTTGATTTTCTTAGTGATTTTAGGCGGGAACAAGGGAATCATGAAATTCAAAAAAATTTGAATTCTCCAAAAAGTCACGATTTTTTTCTAGAAATTGTGATTTTCTGAGAATTTGGGTGAGAACTTTGAAATCCAACATTGAGGCTTGCATGTTGTGCAGATGGTCGTAGAAAGCACAGAAACTCACAAACACAAATACTTTGCCTCTCTCTCTCTCTCTCTCTCTCTCTCTCTCTCTCTCTCTCTCTCTCTCTCTCTCTCTCTCTCTCTCTCTCTCTCTCTCTCTCTCTCTCTCTCTCTCTCTCTCTCTCTCTCTCTTTCTCTCTCATCTACGAATAAAAAATGAGGTGAAAATAGTGAATATACACTCACAAACGAAAAAATTCTGCAAACATGAAGATGGGAGAAGATGCTAATGATGACGATGATAAAAGAAAATGAATATTTTTTACCTTCCAATGTCACAATTCTACGATCTTATTGTCACAACGTTCATCCTCGAGAAACACTCCCCGACAAGGGTGCCAAAATTTGTTGTAGCTCAAGCATGAGTACCACCTCCTTTACTTGTCAATCTGTGGAGATGTGAGGAGGATATGAAGATCATGAGCAATTCTGGTGAGAAAATGTGAGAGACAAGCACATACATGCACACAAGGCAAGATAACAAATATAGGAACAATGGAAGCTTTCAATCACAAAAGAAATCTCTTATAAAAGCTTCAATCTCTACCAAAACCAACCTCAAATGAATACTAAAAACCTAATCTCAAAAATGAGGTTTCTAGCTCCTTTTATAGTTTTTTTACTAGTTTTGGACCTATCGAGGCCTAGTGTCTAGTTTAGTTAAAAATTAAGTTCCAAGGCTTATTCAAGGGCTCAAACAGAGTCTTAAAATGATGAAAATTGATATGTAGGTACTTCTAATACTCCTCAATCTTGAGGACTCCTTGGCTTGAACAAAATGGAGTTGAAAAAATGTGAAATGATATTTATAATGGCTTTTAGTGATCAAAATCACTGTTTTTATAAGAATTTCTTTTTGAAAAATTGACATATGCTTCTTGGAGCTCTCGACATGCTCATTCTTCCTGTCTGTCCACTTCTTTGATGTGTTCCCATGTCTTGTGCTTGATCTTGAGTGCCAATACCTTCAGTCAAAGGTTCCATATACCATTTGACTCTACAACCACTTATGTAGTTGGGAAAAATGTCTCCATCAAGTGTAGCAAGGTTCATAGCTCCACTTGTAGAAATTCTGTTTATTAGTAATGGTCCATATCATCGTTGTTGTAATTTCTTTGCATGTTATTTAAGTGTGTACATCAATACAAAGGCTCCTTCCATAAGTCCTTGATCCTTGATATGCACGTCATCATAGGCTTTTTGTCTCCTTTTTGCCGCATAGATGCCAGCTACAACTTCTAATCTAGTCTCATGCAATTTCTCTATTTGATCCAATTATCTTGATAATTCATGTCCCATCCACTCATATTTCTTAGAAACTCTTAGAGTAGGGATTAATAAATCAATTGGAAATATTGCATTTTGTCCATAGATGAGATTAAAGGGAGTGGTTCCAATAGATGTTTTATATGCTACTGGAAAAGCCCATATTGCATGATGCAATTATTTGTCCCAATCCAACCTTCTGTTGTTGACTATCTTAGTTAACACCATGTATAAACCTTATTCAAACTCTCCACTTGCCCATTAGCCTATGGATGATAGGGTGCTGACTTTTTATGGATCACTAGAAATTCATTCATAAGTCACTCAATGACTTCATTAAAAAAGAGTGTTCCTCTATCACTTATGAATTCAATCGGTAGTCCAAAGTGAGTGAATATATTTTCAAACAAGAACTTTGCCATAGTTTTGCATCATTTTTCCTTATAGCTTTTGTTTCCACCCATTTTGTCAAATAATCCGTGGATATGATGATATCTTCAGCATGCGATCCTTTCATTGGGGGGTTTATTGGTCCAATGAAATCAATGCCACATTTTTGAGAAGTCTTGTGCACTAATCATGGGTCTCAAGGGAATGTCAAATCTTCTTATAGGATACTTTGTTTATTGACATATGTCACAACTCCACACGTAAGTTTCTGCATCCATATGTAAAGTAGGCCACCATAAGCCGGCAAACATAATCATTTTTGTAGTCTTTTCGGTTGAAAAATGTCCTCCAGCTGCTCTTGCATGAGCCCTCTCTAGAACAAGAACGTATTCACCTTCATGCATGCATAGTCATAAGTTATTATCATTTCATCTTTTGAATAGTTTCTTTCCCATAATGGAATAGTGTTTGCTCTATTCTTCCAATGCTCTCTTCCTAGCTAAGTTTTCTCCTTCGAGATAAGTGCGTGATTTCAAAAAATTAACTAACGCTTTACTCCATTTTGGGGCAATGGTGGAATAACATAATGAGGAATATTCATCATGTGCCTTTTCCAGACACGCTTGGAAGTCAATGATGTGCTTATGCACATCCTTTTGCATGTCTAGTCAATACACACCTAATCTTTTAGTTCTTGTGTTGTTCCACCAATGCCCTTGTGCATTCTCCATTTATTTGCATGGGCTTGTTCAAGTAAAACTCTTATGCTCCTCATCTTACATGCATCTTAGAAGTACTTCATTCAAGTCTTTGAAGTACAAACTTCCTACCAAAATGTGGAGGTTTCTTGTTTTTCATAGATCTCTATTGATGTTTCTGTTGATTCTATGGTGTGGTCCATGAGTAAGTGTTGGAACTCAAGGTCAAGCACAAATTTAAAATTATCATCCTACCAATTTTCATAATTTTTAGACTTTGTTTGAGCTCTCAAATAAGCCCTGGAACCTAATTTTTAACTACGTCGGATACTAGGTCTGGATAGGGCCAAAACTAGTCAAAAAACTATAAAAAGAGCTAGAGAGCTCATTTTTGAGGTTAGCTTGTTAGAGGATAGAGCTTTTGTAAGAGAACTCTTTTGCAATCAAAGCTTTCCATTGTTCCTCTCTTTGATCTTGCCTTGTGTGCATGTGTGTATGCGTGTGCATGTTTGTGTGCTTTCACTCATGCACTTGTGCATTCACTTGCTCGCGGTCTTCATACTGGTCCTCACGTCTCCGTGGATTGACAAGTAAAGGAGGTGTTGCTTACGCTTGAGCTACACCAAATTTTGGCATTGTTGCCGGGGAGAAAGCTTCGAGGACGAGCATTGTGATGGTAAGATCGTAGATTTGCGACGTTGGAAGGTAAAAAAAACTGTCATTTTTGTTCATTTTCTAATTTTTTTCTCTTCATCTTCATCATCATCACCATCTCCATTTTCTTTCATCTTGTTCTTCATAGAAATTTCTTGTTTTTAGTGCATTTTCACCATTTTCATACCATTTTTCATGCATTATTGTGTGGGAAGGAGTTAGGAAGTGCAAGGGAGAGCAAGCGCCTGTGTTTTTTCACGATTTTCTGCACATACAGAGCTCGCCATTGCTCGGCGCTCAGAAATTTGAAGTTCTCGTCAAAAAACACGATTCTGTGATGAAAATCACGATTCTGTGAAAAATTCAAATTCTTTTGAAAATCACGATTTTCTATTTCCCGGCTAAAAGCTCTCTGAAGAAAACACGATTTTGAGGTCATTCTCAGAATCGCGATTCTCTAGTTGTGCTCAGAATCGCGATTCCCTAAGTTTTTCAAAAATACGATTCTCTGGTCACCCTCAGAAGCGTGATTTTCTTTTGGTGATTCTCAAAAAATACGATTTTGAGCAAAAACACGATTCTCCGCCAAAATCGAATTTTCAAGTAAAAACACGACTTTGAGAAAACACGATTTTCAGTGGGCTCAAAATCGTGATTCTTACAAATCATGATTTTCAGCCAAAAACCGATTGTGATCAAACACGATTCTCTGTTGGCAATCGCGATTTTCAAAAAACACGATTTTCAAAAAGCACGATTTTGAGATCATTCTCAGAATCGCGATTCTCTGGTTGTGCTCAAAATCGCGATTCTCACAAATCACGATTTTCATCCAAAAACACGATTTTTCGTGGGCTCAAAATCGCAATGTTCACAAATCACGATTTTCAGCCAAAAACACGATTTTGTGAAAACACGCTTCTCTATTGGAAATCGCGATTTTAAAAATAAAACACGATTTTCATCCAAAATCACGATTGTCAGAAAAACACGATTTTCACTAAGGTACAAAATTGCAATTTTCAGAACACGATTGTTAAAGGCACGATTTTCAATCAAAATTGCGATTTTCTGATCATTCTCAAAATCGCGATATTCAGGCTAAAGACACGATTTTCATTCAGAATTGCGATTTTCATAGGTGCTCAGCATCGCAATTCTCATGATTTCACAAAATTGTGATTTTTGTGGTTGCTCAGCATCGCAATTTTCATGATCCCTCAAAATCGCAATTTTCATAAGAACTCAGCATCGCGATTTTCCAACCTCCCAAAATCGTGATTTTCATACAAAATCGTGATTTTTCCATAAGTGCCTGTTTCCCTATTTTGACCCCCAGGAGCCTGATTTGACATAACTTTTTCATCAAAAGTCCATTTTTTGAGCTCTATAGCTCGTTGGAAAGCCGTTTCGAATCCTACATGGCCTCAACTATTTTTTATAAGAATAACATGTTGATTTTCAGATAGGATAATTTGAAGTTGACCGTCAAGTGGGACTAGGAAACCAAGGGGGCTCCAAGGGATTTTGAGCAATACAAAGGGGAATTTTGGGACTAGAAGACAAAGCTTATGAACCTGAGATCTGGTAGACAGCTAGGCAAGGATAAACAAAGCATTAGATCTTCTGAGGCTAGTGTCAACCATACAACTAAGTCTTGAGCACAACAACTAAGTGGTTATCCTTACGTTCAAAGTTCAGACACAAGTGATTCAAAAAGATCTTTTAGCATGGGGAAACCTGCAGGTAACTCAGGCACTGCCTATTTACAAACACCAAAAGGCCCATATAAGACAGAGTTGGAATATATTCGGAACAACCAATTAGGTGCTCGCATCTATGAGGACGGCCTAAGGCGATCAGTGGTCCAACTCAAAAATCCATATCAACCCTTTGGACTTGAACACCCAGTAGTCAAGTTTGAAGAAGGTTCATACATTGATAAGGAAGGAACCATGTATGTGGTCACCAACCTACCAGATAGGACTTATGAGTTTGGAAATTTCATTCTTGAGAATGAGATAGGAGACCTAGAACAGGGAAATGTAGGACAAGGACCCCAGACTCCTAGAGGCAAGTCACTTTTGACCAGAGTGATCACTCCAGATTGGATCCATCAAGACAACAAAAGCATAGAAGTATTCTTGAATAGAGAAACAGAGGAAGCCTTTTGGAGATTCAAGCCAAATCAACCTAGCCAATTGGGCATAGTCATCATCTACGAGTTCAAGGATCCAGAGATACCAGGCAAAGTTGTCTACCTGCATAACACATCGGAGAAAATGTTCTTGGTAACAGAACATGATAGACATGCGTATACTTGGAAGAGTGAATTGATTTTCCCTCCACCAAGATCCAATGTTATTTCCCATGGCCTCCAAGGAGTAGGATCATCCCACGCTCATGAAGCCCAGAGAGAACGAACTAGAGAGAGACCTGAGGTAATTTTTGCACACACTGTGGGCAGAAATAGATCAAGATTTGAAAATGAAAGACCTGAAAGAGAGAGACATCCAGTACATAGGCAACAAAGAGATGAACATGATTTTCCATTGCCTAGATCCCGAGAGCATCCAAGAACACTTAGACCCACTCAAGTGATCAAGGCAATGAAGACTTATTTTGACGGGATAGGAGATCCTTATGATCATGTGGCAGAGTTCAAACAAGTGTTAAGAGCTAAACAGGTTGAGGATTTGTTCACCCAGTACGAGGCATTTGGTTTGACTCTTAAGGGTGCTGCCTTAGCTTGGTTTCAACCACTGAGTAGTCGCAACTATCGCAATATAGGTGAACTGTTAGACGAATTCATTGTAGAATTTTCCAAGAGTGGTATCAGGCATAACACATCATCTTTGATCCACAGCTTAAGCAGACACCCCAAGAAATAGTGCGACTAGTAGGTAGAAAGTTCAGACAATACCTAGAAAGATGCCCTGATCTAGAGTTACCCACACCAGCCAAACAAGTGGCTTTGTTTTTAGATGGCTTACTAAGCACCAAGTTAAGATCATATGTGTACTTGAAAGAGCCTAGAAGTATAGAAGAGTGTGTGCGGACCTGCATTGACATAGAAGACAACTTGGGTGAGGAGTTAGGACTATCCAAACTCTATAAAGACTCTTATAGTTCTACTACTCATACCTCTAGAGCCTCCACTGAGCTGGATGAGATAGAAGAGCAAGTTGCCAAGAAGCTAGGAGTTCAAAATAGACAAATACCAAGAGTCACCTCATTGAATCAGTGTTATACTTGCGGAGGTGACCACATGGCTAATGTATGCCCATTGCACAACCAGAACATGAGAGAAAGGAATGCTCCATATTGTACTATTGAGAGAAAATACACGAACCATACGGCTCAAGATTGTCCATACAATAGACAGGTTGTTAGAAAGAATTATCAGCAACCT
Organism: Ceratopteris richardii; assembly: GCA_020310875.1. Classification (NCBI taxonomy): domain Eukaryota; kingdom Viridiplantae; phylum Streptophyta; class Polypodiopsida; order Polypodiales; family Pteridaceae; genus Ceratopteris; species Ceratopteris richardii. The sequence continues at coordinate 175,799,449 of CM035428.1, read as the reverse complement.
TACCAACAGGGTAGGTATCAGAACCAATACCAACAGCCATATTATCGACCACAATAATAGTATCAAGCACCATATAGGCCACAACCAGTCCTAGGAAACCAACCACTAGCGCCTGCCAATGTAATTCCAGTTAAGTATGTAGTGGCAGAAGAGAACCTTAATAGAGCATTGGTGCCAGTGACCCCACTGATCTCAGAGAATGACTCTCATGCTCATAGTTCATACTACTCCCATGAAGGTAGTCCACATGCTTATTACACAGAGTCACCTGAACATAGTGAGATTTACCCATATCAATATGAGGCACCACCTATGGAACAAAATTGGGAGCCTAAATACTCCAATGTCATGTACACAAATGCTAACCCTAGACCCCAATTGAGACAAAGGACAGGCTATCACAATACAAGCCTTTTGTCCTGAAGTGGCAAAGACCATCTCCCCATAGATTGTCCAAGAAACCCCTCCAGTGCACCCAAGATTACACCCATTAATGTGGTAGGCTTAGTGGTGGATTCAAGTTCAAGTAGCAGTAATGTGGCTCCTATACAAGCTGTCACTAGAGCACAAGCCTTAAAACAGGATAAACCAACAGAGCAATCAAAGTCGAGTGAATCGGGAGAATCTAGTAAGAGGAAAACAAGAACATGGAAGGATAATAGAGAGAAGGCCAATCGCAAATGGAATAAAAAGTTATCAGAACTACAAGAAAGCTTGAAAGAAGCGAAGACAAAAATAGATGACATTGCATCTCAAAGTCCCTCACATGCTAAAACTCCATCCACTCCACCTCATCCCATTTCACCACCCATTGTAAATAGACCACAACTAGAGTCTGTTCTTGCAGATCCGACGCCAGAAGGCTTGGACATGATGTTCAAGGCCTACCAGGCTCGACTTCAAGAAGGGGCAACAGCTGCAAACTTAGATAAGAGTTACCCTAGAGTGGATTTAGAGATTGAATGGATGAAAATGTGCATGAAAATGGTAGAACAAGCTCAAGCTATACTTGAGACTAGTCAAAAGTTCAATCAGACGAACTCTGTCAAACCGGATTTGCATTTCCAGGGCTTACAAGAAAGATTAGAGCAGTTGGTAAACAAACCACAAGTTTCTTTACCTCCACAGGCTCAACCAGCTATTAAGAGAGGAAGCTCACCACCAATGGGAGCTTATGTTCCTGATTCCACAAATGTTGGAACACCTCTTTCAATTCAAGGGTACTCTCAAGAGTTCTTGCGGGAAATACAAGAAGAGAAATGGGCCAAGGAGAAGGGTAACCACCCTCCTATTCCAGAGATTGATGATCTTCATGATCAATTTCCCCAAGACATTCTGTCTATCTATGGAGACCAAATAGAGCAACAAGAAGACGAAAGGTTAGATTTTGAATCTAATACCTTAGAAGAACTCCCTCAAATTCTAGGCCCATGGGAATCTGAATCTCTTCATATTAGAGCTCCCACAATATTGGTAAGAAATGAAGACTCAGTGGTTCCAAGGAACACTGATGTCATGAAGAACACTAAGGTTCAGTGGCATCTCACTGCAGAAGAGCTACTCAAAGCAAAACCTGAACTATGGAATCACGTGAAGGATCAGGTTCCATAACTTGATTCCAAAATGCCAAAATCAAGCTCTAAGCAAAAAGTTTCAGAGATACCTCTCGATAAAATAGGAGACATGTGTGAGGGTGAAGAAGGTAATACTTATCTTCCAATCACCTACCAAGGTTACACAACCAAAGCAATTATAGATTCAGGTGTTGGTGTTGCTATTGCAACCACCTCCTTGTGGAAGCGATGGGGCAAACCCACATTAAGACCAACTAGAATGAAGCTTCAAATGGCCAACGGTCATTTTGAGAGACCTCTAGGATTGCTAGAAGGGATAACTCTAACCACTTGTGGCGTAGAGTTTGAGCACACATTAAGACCAACTAGAATGAAGCTTCAAATGGCCAACGGTCATTTTGAGAGACCTCTAGGATTGCTAGAAGGGATAACTCTAACCACTTGTGGCATAGAGTTTGAGCACACATTTGCTATATGTGACTTTGAGAAAAATAATGTTTATGAGATGATCCTAGGAAGACCCTTCCTACGACAATTGCAAATAGTACAAGATTGGGGAACCAACTCCTTGTACTTACAACACTTAGGGGTTACCACCAAGGTCAACTTGAAGGATTACACCTTCAGAGATGTACCACCCCTACAGTGGAATCCTATCCACAGAGCAAAAGAAGATTCAATCTTTGTGCATTCGGGAAGTTCTCCTGACCCATCTTGGTTGCATGAAGATACTCATTTGCGGATGTGCAAGGTCATAGAGAAAGAGGAAAAACGCTTGAAGGTGAGAGAAGAAGGAACTTCACTAGGAGATAGACCAGTTAGAGACCCAGCCTACACACCGATGATCTTTCCGGATGAGGAATTTGAGCCTCATGACTGGCCAAAAATCTTAGCCACTATGGACATTGCTATCAATGAGGAACAGTGGACACCTCATTGTGATGAGGAGGGTTATGATATCTCAGTGTTCATGTGTCAACCCTTGCTAGAAGAATGTGACCCTAATGATGTCATAGAAGAGGAAGAGGATGACGATGATCTAGAGTCCATTGTGATGGACAATTGCTTTAACTCAGAGAAGCACTATCTAGAAGATGTAGGAATTGTTTACTTAAAAAGAAGAAGAACCTCTCACAAGTATTAAAACGGTAAATTCAAAGGATGGAAGTGAGAGCAGTCAAAAGAAAAAGAAAAGAAAAGCAGTGAAACAAGAAGAGGAGGAATCATTGTTTGAAGTACCAAAGAATCTCAAGAAATATGAAGTTGACGACCGCAAAATTTTGGTATGAATGCCTAAGAGAGAGGCCATCATAGGAGAATCATATGATAATAAAGACAAGACCAAAAAGATTGTTGTGACCATTGAGGAGAACGAAGAGAGATGTACCTACATAGGAGATGAATTAAGTGCAAAGGAAGAAATGGAGCTCATAGCTCTATTAAGGGAATATAGGGATGTGTTTGCATGGCACTATAGAGACTTGAAAGGGGTAGATCCAAGAATATGCTCTCATACAATCCCCATGACTGCTGATGCCAAGCCCACCAAACAGAAGCCCTACACATATAATGACACTTATGTGGCTAAAATAAAAGAAGAAATTGATAGACTAATTGAAGCTGGATTTATCTATAAGATTGAGCATACTGAGTGGGTGTCCCCCATTGTAGTAGTGCCCAAGAAGAATGGAAAATTGTGAGTATGTATTAACCTCAAAAAAGTTAATGCTGCTACGATCAGAGATAGTTATCCACTTCCAATCACTGAACATTTACTGGAGCGTGTTGCAGGCAAGGAAGTTTATAGCTTCCTTGATGGATTTTCAGGTTATAACCAAGTAGCCATTGCCCCAGAAGATCAACACAAGATGTCTTTTGCCACAGAGTGGGGAATCTTTGCATTTTGTGTGATGCCATTTGGGTTCACTAATGCACCTGCAACATTCCAAAGGCTCATGTGTCATGTCTTCAAAGAGTTCTTGCGAAAGAGCTTAGAAGTATAAGTGGACGATTTTTGTGCTCATTCCCAAGAAAGAAGATACCACATCCCTGAGCTCAAACAAATCTTCAACAAGTGTAGAGAATATCGAGTGTGTCTGAACCCAGAGAAGTGTGTGTTCATGGTACGACAAGGTAAAATTTTAGGTCACATTGTTTCTAAGAATGGAATCTCAACAGATGAAGACAAAGTAAGAGCCATAGCAGAGTTGCCAAGGCCAAGGAATGTTAAAGAGGTACAAGCTTTTATGGGCCATTGTGGATATTATCGTAGATTTATCCACATGTATGTGAGCATAGCTAAGCCTCTTTATGGTTTGTTGAAAAATTTTGAGTGGAATGACGAATGTGAAAATTCCTTCAATGAGTTGAAGAAACATTTGTGCATAGCACCAATATTGACCACTCCTAATTGGAATAAGCCATTCCATGTCCATGTGGATGCCTCCAATCATGCCATAGGATGTGTGCTAGCACAACCCATAGGTGAAGGAAATTTAGATTTACCCATAGCATACGCTAGCAGACAACTAACTGCAGCTGAACGAAACTATACCACCACCGAGCGAGAGGGCTTAGGCATGGTTTATGCTGTGAAGAAGTTTAGACACTATTTATTGGCCAACAAGTTCAAGTTTTTCACTTATCATCAAGCGTTGTTATATTTGGTCAATAAACCTTGCAATACAGGACGCTTAGTAAGATGGTTCCTCTTACTAATGGAATATGACTTTGAAGTCGTTGTTAGGAAAGGTAGAACCCACCTCCGGGCAGATCACCTTTCTCGCATTACTTCAGGAGATTCACCTCAAGGAGTGTCTGATGACCTACCCGACGCTTATCTGTTCAATGTGGAGGTTGTTCCTAAATGGGCAAATAAGTTGGTACCAGTCTTAACCTTCGGACCCGCAAATAAGAATGTGAAAACCTCACAAGAAGAAATTGTAAAATCACAAAAGTATCACATACTGGCAGGAAGCATGTACAAACAAGATACTGAAGGTGTATTAGCTTGTTGTGTTGAGGATGATGAACATATTAGTGTGTTGCAACAAGCCCATGAAGGATTTCCAGGTAATCACTATTCTAAACAATGCACATTGCATAATCTAAAACGTTTAGGAGTGTATTGGCCTAGCATGGACAAAGAAATTCATGAGTGGATTAAGAATTGTCCATAGTTCCAGGAAAAACCCCCAATGGAGCACGCCACCCTTTATCAAGTGTCATTAATTCTAGATTGGAGCGCTCCATTGGTAGAATTAATGCGATCGGGAACATTACCCAAAGAGGCTAGTCTAGCAAGAAGACGAAGCATGGAGCAAGAGGCTCAAGACTATGCCTTAGTAGGAGAAAACCTATACCAAAGAGGCAAAGATGGTTACTTAAGATTGTGCGTTCATGAATCAGACTATTTGAAAGTCTTAGAGACTGCACACAGTAGTGTTGCGGGTGGACACTTTGGTCCTAATCGAGTAATCAAGACCATTCTATTCTCAGGACTTTGGTGACCCACTCTTCATATGGATGCACATACCTATGTGAAGAAATGTGACACATGCCAATGTGCACAATATCCTATCAAAAAAGATGAGATGCCTTTGAGGCCCATGATGGGAGGACGTGCATTCTCGAAGTGGGGTATAGACTTTGTAGGTCCTATTAATCCCCTAGCTAGAAACTCCCATGCAGAGTACATTATTGTAGCCACAGACTACCTTACCAAGTGGGTAAAAGTCAAAGCCACAACAAAGAATGATGCTCAGACAACGGCAAACTTCTTATTTGAGAACGTGTTCACGAGATATGGGTTACCAATAGAACTAGTGAGCGATAGAAGCACACACTTCTTGAATGAAGTCATTGAAAATCTTCTCCAAGAATTCTTGGTGATACATAAGAAGTCTGCCCCCTATCATCCACAAGCCAACGGACAAGCTGAGAGCACAAACAAGATCCTTTGTAATGTCTTGACTAAACTGGTAAACAATAAACGCTCTGATTGGGATAAACAGCTTCATCATGCTATTTGGGCTTACCAAGTTGCCTACAAAACGGTACTCAATGCCACCCCATTTCAGATGGTCTTTGGACAAAATGTTGTGCTACCATTAGATTTCTTAATCCCAGCCTTAAAAGTAGCACAAGAGCATGAGTGGAATAGACATGAATTGTCTTCTAGGATCTTTGACCTAGAACGCTTAGGTGAGACGAGGCTACGAGCGGTAGCAGGTATCTATGCTGCAAAGAAAAGGCCAAAGGCATACTTCGATGCACACATCAAGGATAAGGGACTCAAAGAGGGAGATCTAGTGTTGGTTTACACACTAAAACAACATGCCCATAAGTTGGAAAAACGAGGATATGGACCCATGATCATTAACAGAATTTCCACTAGCAGTGCGGTTCAATTGGCTACTTTAGAAGGTGATATCTTGCCAAACTATATTAGTGAATGTAGAGTCAAGTTATATCAAGAACCTCTTATAGAGGATATGCTAATGAGACTCAATACTGCTAAGAAGCGGAAAGAAGAAGAGTTGAGGGTCAGAGAAGAAGCATAAGCAGAAGCCAGAGAACGTATTAGGCGAAATAAGTTAAGGCGATTAGGCCTAGATGTCAACTCAAATGCCCCAAAATATCACATGGATATGTGCCGAAGATCAGGCATAATTACTTCTCAAAGCATTGACCGACGTCCCTTTGTGACCTTAGAGATAGGACAAGGAAAGAGTGCAAGAACTGTGAAAGCATTGATTGACTCAGGTGCAGCAACTAGTGCAGTTAGACTTTCCTACTGCCAAGACTTGCAATTGAACATCAATCCCATAGAAGCTTATCCCATAGGATTGGGAGGTGTGGAAACCCCTTGTTTGGGTGAGGTGGAATTTCCCATCTACCTTCAAGATGTTCCAATGAAAGTCAAAATGCTAGTATGTCAAGATGAGGACCTTACCGAACCACTTGTCTTGGGTCAAGATTGGATTTATGACCATGCAGTCAACCTGAACCTTAGAAGTCAACTTCTTCAAGTTTGGGTACATGAACAATGCATTACATTAGAATTAGAGAACTGCATGCTCACAGATCATGGTACCACATACTCTCTTAGTTCCTCTAAGACTAATCTTCATGAGCAAGATGGTGCATGTGTCAAAAGCTCTATGATCCAGAAGGACTCAATCATGGAAGGACAATTGCAAAGGCAAGCTGACCCTCCTTCTTCCTGGAAGAGTAAAGCATTCACAGTAGTTCAACCTCAGAAGCAAGCACAACACTTCAAGACAACTGCTATAGCGAATAGAAAGACACCATTCAACAAGAAAGCAGTTCCGGGCATGAAGCAAATCTGGGTACAAAAAGGAGAGCACCTACCACCCTTATCCCCACAATTCCCATCCAATCACGCCAACCAGGCTGAAAGACAAATGAAGAAACTAAGACAAGCTCAACCACAAAGTGTTCGACAAGTTTGGGTGCCTAAGAAATTAGTTGCAGCTCAACAAGGGCAATTACACATGTGGGTACCCAGGAAGCTCTTACATCCACAACAACCCATACTCTCCCATACGCAAAAAGTATCAACCAAGAAGCCAAGGCGAGCCAAAGGTCAAGACCAAACACCAAGACCAAGAGCACACCAACTAACCTCTTCAACGCGAGTCGGGCGGCAAGCCACAAAGGTATGGGTTTGGAAGCCAAAAGCATCAGCGACCCCTGCCAAACCAAAGAGCCAACCACAAGGAACACAGAATCCAGGAAACCATCGAAGCATAAAGCTGCCAAAGGTGATCACTTTGCAATCAAATACCCTTCTCAAATGGATCCCCATAAGGAGGAATGATCAAATGTTATCCCGAGATCCAACGGATACATCCAAGAAAGATGGCATCAACATCTGCAAGTAACATCAAAAGCCTCCATGAGCGACAACCATGTGCTTCTTGCACAACCCTGTCTTTTGCACCATTCAGGTCATGCATTTCCAAAGTATGCATTAACATAGGGCCACATTACATGGCCGTGCATAGACACATGTGAGCATCCCATGCACAAGAGCACATTTACATATGTCAGCTATTTTTTCAGATACTAACATTTGTCTTCTTGTTTTGTGACACTGCTCCAAAAACAAAAAAAAAAAAAGAGAGAGAGAAAGAGCTTGTTCCCAGGTTTGGCTCATGTAACATGAATGAGTCATGCTTAGTTGCAAAATGGAACCGTTGATTCCTAGGCATTTATCAGTTTGGATAGAAGTGTGTCTTGGCTAGCAGATGATATTATTGCTACCTTATCTGGTAGATGTCAAGCACTTGGCATGAACACGGCATCCACAACTATTGTTTCCCCTTATCGTGGTAGGAGGGAAGATCTTAAAGGTCCACAACTTGAGAGATGCTTAACTACTGTATGAACGAGAGCATCCAAGGATATATCTGCTAAGGGTAGTTTGGTACCCTGAAAATCCTTGTTTGTATACTGGGTGAGAAGACTCCTGCGTATGGTGAGCTAAACAGAATATGTGAAACTAAGCTTGGTGTAGTTACTCAATGTTGTTTGTCAAGGAATATAAAGCAATTCAATTCTCAGTATTTGGCAAATGTTGCTTTGCAAAGAGGAGACAGGACTAGACACTCAAAAAATTTCATCGGTGGACCATCAACACGGACATTCATCGACAATGTTCCATCACAAATGCCGGGTGTACAACATGAAGAGATAAACATCGATCAACCCTTCACCATGGATAGTATCTTTACTCTGGCAACACCATAACCATGATAGATTAGGAAACCTCTTCGTCGGCATACCCTTGAGCACTTAGCTCAAGACCCCCAATTTTTGCACCATACTTCTTCCAATGCATTTTTCAAGTAAGCATGCATACGGCTACATTACAAGGCCATGCACAAGGCACATATTTTACTCAACCCATGCACGAACACACTTACCCATCATTCATTATGGGTTACGGGTACTTGGCATGACTCCTATGAACATCACCTTTGGAAGATCTAGAGGTCATCAATGGAGACTCACAACGACACATTCATGCTAGAATCCAAGGATGAAACACATATCATAGGACTACCACTTGCATAGGCTCAAAGAGACAAATGAAGAACTTGCCAATCGATCTTGCCACATTTGGAAGATAGATGGCTCTCATTTCTACATAATGGACACCAACTCTCACAGCACTACCTGGAACAACCATTACAACAAGGGTTTGTTAGGGACAACAGACTCGAGAGGGGGGGAGTGTTGGAACTCAAGGTCAAGCACAAAGCATGGAAGCGCATCAAAGAAGTGGGCATACAAGAAGAAGGAGCAAATAGGGAGCTCCAAGAAGTGTATGTCAAATTTTCAAAAGAAATCCCTATAAAATAGTAATTTTCATCACTAAAAACCATTGTAAATGCCATTTTCCATTTTTGTAACTCCATTTTGTTAAAGCCGAGGAGTCCTCGAGCTTGAGGAGTATTAGAAGTATCATGCTACCAATTTTCATAATTTTTTGACTTCGTTTGAGGCCTCAAATAAGCCTTGGAACCTAATTTTTAACTAGGCCGGAGACTACGTCTGGACAGGGCCAAAATTAGTCAAAAAACTATAAAAAGAGCTAGAGAGCTCATTTTTGAGGTTAGCTTGTTAGAGGATAGAGCTTTTGTAAGAGAACTCTTTTGCAATCAAAGCTTTCCATTGTTCCTCTCTTTGATCTTCCCTTGTGCGCGTGTGTGTGTGTGTATGTGTGTGCATGTTTGTGTGCTTTCACTCATGCACTTGTGCCTTCACTTGCTCGCGGTCTTCATACCGGTCCTCACGTCTCTGCAGATTGACAAGTAAAGGAGGTGGTGCTTACGCTTGAGCTACAGTAAGTATAGGAACCAACTTCTCAACCCATTTTGGACACATTTCTAAGTTGAACAAATAACTATCAGGCAGGTTGTCACCTATTCATGTGGGTGGTTCTCCATGCATCATCCTCGATAGGTGATGATTTCTTACATGAATGTTTCCATATTTACTACTACTTCAAATTCAAACTCCATCAGTAGTAGAAACCATCTCACCAGGCTTCCTATAGTGCAAGGTTTATTGACTAAGTATAGTAGTGTTTGGTGATCAATGAAGAATTTAGATTTGTTGACCACGAGGTAATGTCTGAATTTTTCTACTGCATAAACCATCCCTAAGCCTTCTCGTTCAGTAGTAGTCTACTTGTATTCCGCTTGGTTTAGTTGTCGGCTTGCATAAGCTATAGGGTGATCTAATTTTCCTTCATCATTTGGTTGTGTCAAGATGCATCCACATGAATATGGAATGTTTATTCAAATGGGGTGTTTTCAAAATTAGTGCTAAACTCAATCTGATTTTTAATTCATTAAAAGCTTTATCACATTCTTTTATCCAAAGAAATCGAGTCAACAACACGTACAGAGGTTTAGCAATTATAACATACATGTGGATGAATCATCTCTAATATCCACAATGTCCCATAAAGGCTTACACTTCCTTTGCATTCTTAGGTCTTGGTAATTCCAAAATGATTTATTATCTTTGTATATTGAGACGTCATTCTTGGACACTATATGTCCCAAGATTTTTCCTTGTGTGACCATAAAGACACACTTTTCTTGATTCAGACAGACTTGATATTGTCTACATTTATCAAAGATCCTCCTCAACTCTTGTATGTGATCGACACATTGAGAAGAGTAGATACATAGATCTTCCACATAGGCCTCCATATTTTTCCTCAAAAACTGCTTGAACACATGACACATCAACCTTTGGAAGGTTGCGGGGGCGTTGTTCAACCCAAATGGCATAATTGTAAAGGCATACACTCCGAATTCAGTAGCAAAAGTAGTTTTATGTTGATCCTCAATAGCAATGGCTACCTGGTTGTATCCTAAGAATCCATCAAGAAAGCTATAGACTTCCTTGCTTGCTACTCTTTCTATTACATTGATAATCTTTTTGCTCTATTGTTGCGACGTAGCGCGAAGCATACCTTTTGTCTACCTTTTGATGCATGCACAGAGATGCGTATTCGTTTCCTCCCAGCCATCGAGCTTGAGTGTTGAATCGTTCTCATCTCAAGTCATAAGAGAGCTTTCTCATCCTTGACTCTACCAAATATGGAGTCCCTCCAAAATGATGCCATGTGGCATGCTCTTCAAGACCCCATATATACATCATGTGACATTTCCTTCCCCTTGAAATCATTTTCGTCCTCGAAAATGTAAATGAAATGTCCATAATGGTAGAAGAAAGTGCTTGGACTCCCCTGAACCCCATGTACTCTATGTACATGGTCGTCTCTATGTGTTGTTTCCCCGTATCCTTCCCCTGAAGAATCCTCATGAGAGATCATCGCAAAGGTGGGAAACCGTCTGAGTGGTGCCTACTATCTCCCATGTACACCCAACCTCCAAACTATCACTCCCATAAAATATAATATCATCAGAATGACCTAAGTCCATATGATGTATCCTCCTTGGAGCAATAGTATGTAAAGCAAGTGTAAAAGTGCCAAACTTATAAGCTTGATTGTACCATAAAACGTGACTCCAAACCCCTCTAGGACTAAATGATAGATTTGCCCTCATACCACTCTAGGTCTTCTCAGCCTTGAGTGTGATCACAAGTAATAATTTAATCTAAACTACCTTGTGAACTGTGAAAATGCATCATCTAGCTCATACATAAGAGTTTCTTGGTAGTAAAATGTAATCTCTACATTTCACCAACCAAGAAGTCTGTGGTTTGTCATCCATTACCATTGGACTAAGTTCAATTGGAAGAGCATCTATTGGCACTAGTGCAAACTTTAAAATTTTCTCTTCCCTTCAGTTTGCCATATCAATGCAAAAAGCATTCACTTAAGATTCAGATAATCCCTAAATACCCATCCTCATAACTGATGTTTACACATCATACTCATGATGTAACATCAACTAAGAGTTTGGTACCCCAATAAGTTAGATATATCCCTATCCCCTAGAAACTCTAAAGAGAGGTATCATCAATCTAATTCCAGTCTCACTAATGCCAATAACTAGATCATCTCATCTAGTCAACGACCATCACTGAAAACAGCATAACTGGTTCTCTCTAAAGTCTATAGGTGAGACTCAATCTAACCATCATGATTAACTTACCTCTACCTTGTGTTTGATAGAAGAGTGCCACTTCTATCTAGACAATCTAAAAGTGAGAAAGTAAAACTCTCTTTCTCTCGCTAATCTCTTCCAAGGAAAAGAGTTCTAACAGTGGAGCCTATTCCACTTTCCCTTCCCCTTTGAAAGAGATTATGTTGAATCCAATTGCTCTAGCTTTCCATAATTGAGTACCTACACATAAGTTCTCCATGTTGTTCCTTCCAAAATACTGGAGAATTAAACTCCCATATGAACGAAAATTAAAATGAAAAATAGAGTAATTGAAAAGTAGTCTAAGAGATGTTTTTTGAACACCTCTTCTCTCTAAAGGAAAACATACTCTTTTCTTCTCCTATGAAGAAATCACGTTTTCCTTTCCTTTTTTTCTCTTTCGAAGAACAGGAGCTAAAGTGAGACCACTGAGTTAAAGTGAGATCTCTTGTTGATCTCTAAGTTAATTCCCACTTTCTCCTTTCCTTAAAAGAGAAACTTATGAATTTATTTAGTCCTCTCTTCCATAACTAATGCATAATCCCTCGTTACATATATTCCTATGAAGGTGGAGAACAAATCTCCCCTGACTAATGAAGCTGTATGTAGTGAAGAGTGGAGAAAATAAATTCCTAAAAAGGGTCAAAGCCCTCTGCTAAAATGGTCAGTAATGATATGACATGATACCATAAACACGTGTATCCATACTAAAGAGCTATCTCTGCCAACCATCCTCTATGCATGGATCTATACGATCCAATCAAGTAATGGAATTATCCTTCCTGAAAAACTCAAAATGAGTATGTGATATCAATGGTGATAAAATCACCTATCACATACTCTACTGGAAGAATAAATCTTCCCTAAACTATGAAGGATAACTCCCAATCCTAAGGAGATGTCTACTAAGAGCTCTCCTCTGATCTAGTGAGGCATGACGCCATGAATGATGAGTCCTTTTCCCCCTAGCCATAGAAGAAGAGTGCTCAAAGGGAAGTCGTTTCCACCATCCCATACCAGTGGAACTTTCTTCCAATTCATGAGGTCATACCTACACTAAACCGAATGTAGTACCTCTCTATAGATCCCAAGATACATATATGTATTGGGTACCCCAACTATTCCTGACTAAGGGATCTGTGCTATGTACCATAGAGCTAGTGCCATCCATGTGGCCTTCCTAACCATCACTCGAATCACATAAGCACCCGTCGATGCTACCTCATGAAACCCATCTTTGTGATCCTATCTAATTGGTTTCCTAAGTAGTGTAGCAAAAATTCTTCACTACTTGCTCAAGTGATGTGCATGAGTGAAGCTAGTCACTCTTTGGGTATTCGTCATAATACCCCATAGTCTCCTAATCATGCTGTGAGAATCTTGTGAAGATAACTAAATCTTCACTTCTTTGGAGAGTATCATATGCGTATCTCCCGTGCCTATATGAAACTTCCTAAAACCTATAGGATTGCTTGTGCACATTTCTATTGGTGAAGTTATAGCTCCTTCCCCTTAGCAATCCTATGGTCTAAAATCCATAAGGATTATTTGTAGGGATCCTGTTGCTACTGAAGTTGCCTTATGTATAATACTCTGATGGTACTAAGCCCATCAAATGCATGCTTATCAGCATGCCTAAAACTTATTGATGTTTGTAGAAAAGGCATGTTACCATGCCATAACCTTCTTACCTAAAGGCAAGTACATATATAACGCCATGAGGGGGGAAAATTTTCGACAGCATTTCCCCAGGAAATGGACTCCCAAAAAAATTTAAACCATAAGCTCAATGGCACACAGGCCATCCAACAACATAGGGCTTGATAGTCCCATGGCATGCACGCCATAAACTCATACATGGACTCCATAACCTGCAACAAAACATAAAAAAAAATGCTAGCAACAATCTCTTTGTTGCCTAACCATGTAGTTCCTGCAATCATCTTTCCTGCAAACAATCAAAAAGTGTACTTCCTGCATGTTGATCCATACTTTTAAAATTCAAATAATGATCAACTTGGATATATGCAATCCAATCCATGCATTTACACACAAAGCATGACATAAACTAAAATAAGATGTCTGAAAACATAAAGCATACGTTCTTGAATCATTTGGTATTGGAATTGCATGCATCCAATCCTTCTTGATGAGCTTTGAGACCTCTGCACCTTCCTCCTCAAGTCCTAACATAAGCTTTGAAGTGTCCGAAAACATCGGATCACTTCCCAAAACATAAAGCATGGTCAGATGATTACTAGAATAATGCAAAATTTACCCAAAAATGCATTTTTAATCCCTATTTAGACCTACAAAAACCATCTTAGGACCTGCAAACAATCAAAAACTGAAATATATATCATGTGAAAGTAACTTGAAGTGAAATTACTTCAATCGCCTTCCCGGTTTGTAAGATATGGCTCCCGGAAGGTAGTTGCCGGAAACTGTTCAAACTTTGCAGACCAGTTCAGACCTGCAAAAATACTTATTTTCCAAAATTTCTTTTGATAAACTGAAAATAGACTTTTTGGTCTTCAAAACGAGCCATAACACATCCAATTTGGAGTTTCCTAGCCCAAGATATGGCCATTTCAAGTGGGACATGCTAAACTAGTGAACTATTGGAGGGACTGAAAAAAGTGTGAAAATGTGATTTTTGGGGTGCCCAAAAGCATTCTTCCATCAAGAAAATGCTAAAATTCTCTCCATAACCTCAGAGAGTGATATATGAAGATGTTTGGGCCTATTTTCACCTTTCCAAATCCTCCCTTCGTGCATGCTAATTTGCTCCCCAAAAGAGGCTTAAATCAATAGATACAATAATCCATGGGAAGCCTCTTAAATTATCTTTATTCTTACTCCCCAAAGTGCAGTTTGGCAAAATTTAACATTTAATTTTTTTTTCAAAAAGTGCGGGAAGGGGGTCTTTGAGGAACTAAAATTCCTCCTTAACTTATCATTTTAATGAATCTAATGATTCCCCTATGAAGTCCATACATCATACTCTCAGTATATATACTTTTTCCCATCCATCCACAACTAGCGCACCTCGTTTTCCCTCTTCCAAGATGTCAATTTCTTAAATTCGGGTTCTGAAATTTTTTCTCAAACTATGATGGAAGGGGGTTTTGTGGAGCTTCAAACTCCCATCATACTGAGGTATCTTTTGGATTTCTTAATCTTATATGGAAGTCAATACACTGAGCTATGTGTGTGCATGATTTTTCCTACCAAATTAAGAAAAATCCCACTTCATTTCCCTTTCCCAAAATGGCTATTTATCAAAAATAGCCCCTGAAATTTATATGAAAATCATGAATGTAAGCTATTTTGAAGGTGGTTGCAACTTATTCTTTCTCACAATTTGAAAGAATCATCGACTCTAGATGAGAGTATATATTCCATACTCTCCATACACATGATTTCCCTCCAAAAACTTGGCACCCAAACCCTTCCTTTCTTTTCCTAAAAATGGAGCGTTACGATGGTGGAATCCTAGAAATAAGAAAAAAGTTTCATACCTATGCTATGAGATGGTATCTCCCTTCTCGAGAAATCCCATGCAAATGATCCTGTTCAAGAAATCCTCTCGACCATGCAGAGGAGAAGTTCCTGCAGATTGCGAGGTGAGACCCATCTTCCTCATTCTATCATAGATCTGGGTAGATGTGGACAACACATAAATGATACTTCCACAATTTCGACACCCCACAAGTGCAGCATCTCTTGGCCAACGACTTTTATAGTGAATTGTCTTGAAGCTTTAGTTTATGTGGGACCACTTCATGACAAAAGTCTCAACCATATGCTACTTTCTGCTCTCTCTCAATTGCATGAATCAAAATGGTTTGATGAACACCAAAATACATAGCTTTGCCATTATCGTGGATAATGTATGAAGCTCTTCGCT
Source organism: Ceratopteris richardii (assembly GCA_020310875.1). Taxonomy (NCBI): domain Eukaryota; kingdom Viridiplantae; phylum Streptophyta; class Polypodiopsida; order Polypodiales; family Pteridaceae; genus Ceratopteris; species Ceratopteris richardii. The sequence continues at coordinate 175,783,808 of CM035428.1, read as the reverse complement.
TGGAGTTCATTGGGGTAGCACATATGCTATAGGCTTACAGAGTCCATTTGTCTCCCAAAAGTGAGCTACATCTCGGCAAAGTAACGCGACATACACTAAATGACATGTAGTATAAATATCCAAAGCACCTTGGCTTACTAGAAAAAGCATTGGCCTCTAAACGGGCAGGTCGCGAGTTCAAGTCCTCTGCAGCTCCGCGTGCATGTATGGTTGGGATCGACACTCTGATACCAGTATTACGTTGATAATCTTTTTGCTCTACTGCTGCGACGTAGCGCGAAGCATACCTTTTGTCTACCCTTTGATGCACGCATAGAGATGCGTATTCGTTTCCTCCCAACCGCCGAGCTTGAGTGTTGAATCCTTCTCATCTCAAGTCATAAGAGAGCTTTCTCATCCTTGCCTCTACCAAATATGCAGTCCCTCCAAAATGATGCCATGTGGCATGCTCTTCAAGACCCCCATATACATCATGTGACACTTTCCAAGAGATGATATGTTATGGGTAATGGGTAACTATCACGAATTGTGGCTGCATTAACCTTTTTCAGGTTAATACAAACCCTAAGTTTTCTATTTTTCATGGGCATGACCACTAAAGGTGATACCCATTGCCTGTGTTTAATTTTGTATATGAATCCTGATGCCAATAACTTGTCGATCTCTTCCTTAATCTTGGCAAAATAAATATCATTGTAGGTGTATGGTCTTTGTTTCAAGGGTTTCACTTCTAGAATCATTGGAATTCTATAGGAACAAATAGAGGGATCCACTCCTTTGAAGTCTTTGTATGTCCAAGCAAACACGTCCCTATATTCTCAAATTAGTTCTACCAATTTCTATTCTTTATCCACTCACACATCCTTGCCTATGTATGTAGATCTCTCCTCTTCTCCTTCCATGGTTACTATCACTTTTTTTGTCTGTTCTTTGTTGTCATATGTTGCTCCTTCTTGAGCTTCTCTTTTTGGCATTTGAATGGCTATTTTTCTTTCTTCCACCTCATAATGTTTGAAATGTTCAGGTACTTCAAATGATTCATGATGTTGTTCAACCTGAACTTTGTTTCTCTCATCTTGTGAGTTCCCTTAATATTTTTCTATGGCTAGCACTTTAGCATTTCCTTGGTCTTCTTCCTTTTCTTTCCTTTAAGTATTGTTCTTTTGTATCAAATTCCGGTTCCATTTCAATGCTTTCATAGTCCTCGCTCCACTCTTTTTCTACTAATTCTCTTCCTTCTACTTCCTGGAGGATTACCATGTATAAATTTACATCGTATCCTTCTTTGTCTATGCATTCATTCATTGTTAACACCTCTTCGTTCATAGAGACATCTAGTGCTGCTAATGTTTCCATCCATCCATGTGGCTCAAAGGCTTCATCTAGAAATATATGCAGCATGTATGTTGGGTGTGCTATGGGTCTGTAGTTTTTATGTCCCACCAGCCATACTTGTTGTCTCTCTTCTTCATGTTTTGCCTCTTTACACATCGATAGTTGGGCATCTTCATTCATCCAAGATCAATCACTTGTTCCAGCACTATGAATGGATACATCCTCCTCCTCTTTGTGTATATGATTCCACTACAGGGGTGGTAAATCTCTGTATGCAAAAGTATGCAAATGGATTTTTGTTGTGACACCTTGATGTTGGATTTATAATGCATCTCTTCCCCAATCTTGCACTACTCTCAATTATCACATAAAAGGTCACCCTAATATCATCTCATAGTTACTTGTTTTTCCAAACTGACAAATTCCTAGAGTGTGTTCAAAATCCACTCTGCAAGTAGTCAAAATGACCTTTTCTATGATTCATAAAGGTCTCTCGACATGAGCATTGGCCAATTGTAACTTCATTTGAGTGGGTCATAGCACTGGTTTTCCCCCTTTTTCCCATATTTCTTTGATTGCTATTCCCACTCCTACTCCTGCGTCTAAAATTGCTTTGGTCATGTATTGTTGCTCTAGCACAATGGTGAGGACCACATTAAGAAGCTCCACCTCCTTAATGTCAATCCGCGGAAGAGATAGGAGTGATATGAAGATCGTGAATATGAGATGAAGTGAGAGTGATGGTGAGAAGCAAGGAGATGCACACACACATACACACACACACAACGAAGAGACAAGCAAGACACAATGGAAGGTAGGAAATCAACTCTATTACTCAAGAACACTCTTACAAGCTCAAAATAGCTCAAATAGCTCTAAGCTCTTCTCTACTCAAACAAGCTAACCCCAAAAATGAGCTCTCTAGCTCTTTTTATAGATTCTAGACTAGTTTTGACCAGTTTCACATCTAGTGACCGGCATAGTTAAAAAATAGGTTCTAAATGCTATTTGAAGGGGTAAACGGTGTCTAAAAACAACCAAAATTGGTATGCTCATTCTACCTAAGCTCCTCAAGCTCAAGGACTCCTCGGCTTGCACAAAATGGAGCTATAAATTACAAAAAGGGTTTTTCTATGTTACATATAGTACAAAAGTGATGAAAATCACTGTTGGAGGTTTTGAAAAGTATTTATAAAATATAAGTCCTTGAAAAAATGATTCAACTGACTCCCTGCTTCTTTGTTATGCTCTATCTTCACATGCTTCCGCGTCTTCTATGCCTCTTACTACTGCCAACACCCCCCTCCCTCTCGCTTCTGTCGTCCTCGACAGAACCTTGTTGTGCAGTCTATCGGATGTAATTCTGTAGCAGGTCTTGAGCGAGGGTGTGCTCGGATATTCGAATGTCTCGGGCCAGATCTGCCTCGAGTTTCTCCCAATCAATGGGCTACGGTTCATCTGATGGCGGGAGTCGATAATGCGTGGAATATACCATCTGTTCACAGGCAAATAACTGCAGTAAGTGTGTGGGCCTGCTAATGAACACTTCTGAGTGATATTCCCAGAAACCGGTTGTGAACATTTCTTCGAAGGTTTGTTTGTAGCACGCCGGTAAGTATTTAATACGACAGTGTCAGGCGTAACACACCCGGAGCGATGGCGTTGTACTCATATCATATGCAAGATCTAGATTGCCATGCTCGAAACCCGGGGTGTTCACATGGGGTGCCTTGATGCGACGGAAGACTTTGAAAACCATCTGCATCATGTCAAATATCTTGACAGTCATGTGTGCTGCGACATCATCCATGTGTTTTAAGCAAGGGAGCCAGTGACGAATCATTGCCATCATGTATCCAACTGTAGGTGGTCTGGTGGGTGGCCTGAAGTATGGGTAATTGAGCCAATCCTGGCATTGCTTGTTGTTCTGTACTTTAATGGAAAATGCCTTCCAAGAACGACGACGTGGCACTGGTCCCCAAAATGGGTTGTACTTGAAGTGTAGAGGTGCCTTAACCCAAGTGCTCATCATCTCTGGATAATTCTATAAGAGATCCTTGCGCCAATCTGGTTGATAGATTTCTCCTTGTTGCGCGTCTGTTGGCAAATCGTCAGGCTCAAACTGAGTAGCATGAGAGGGTTTCTTGCCTATTTCTTTCTCTATGGCCAACTGATATTCCACCATTAACATAAAGTAAGGCTTGTATTGTAGCTCATGCCCTGATATGTATTTACGAGGGGCCAAGTGAGCGAAATAAGGAGACTGTAAAATTCTTTCTTCAATCATTGCCATGGCATGTAACTGCGCCTCTACCCTTGCTGAGTGGGTTGTTCCAAGTTCTTCTATCGTCTTCATCCATGCGGGAGTTGGAAGTTTGAAAGTCGTCTGGCCTTCAGTCGTGACTCGTCCGCCTGGGATGGGTTGGGGTTCATATGCTTCCTCAAAAGTTTCCTCCACCGGAATAGTGATTGTTTCTTCCTCTGCAGGTAGTTCTGGTGGGGAGTCTAGCCTAGGGGGTGCTTCATATATGGCTATCTGTGATTGAAGAGTTGATACCTGGGCCCGTAATGCGTTGAGTTCCTCGATTATGTCAGGAGCTGGGTCCGCAGGAGCTAGTAGTCCTTGTTGTATTGGTGCTCTTAGTTGGAGTAGTTTATGCTCTTCTTTCAGCTTCTGATATTCCTCGTTCATGCTGTCATACTCATCTAACAATCTGACATGATCATCTAACAACATTTTCATAGATTCTAACGGCACGACCTTGAAGCGACTGGGGCTCAACGGTTGGTCTGGTTGATCTAGGGCAGCTTCTAAATTTTCTCTGTTCTGTTCTTGTAAACGCTGGTTCTCTTCTTTTGCGGTTGCCAAGTGACGTCTGAGTAATCCCATATTCCTGGTGAGCGTTGCGTTGCGAATAGTCTGTGCCCTTAACAAGTTATCGATATCTGTGACATCCTCTTTCATCTTTTCTTCACTTTCTAGTTCAAGTTTGTGATATGCCTCTCGTAGCTCTTGGTAGCGGGTGTTCAGTGAGGCATTCTCGATGGTCAGTGAATTGAGCTGCGACTGTAAATTGTTGGTTTTCTTCTTCAGCGTCTGATAATTATTTTCAAGAGATGCAAACTCATCTCTTACTTGTGTCATACATGTGAACATCTGTCGAAATGTTGTGTCTATGGTGGGTGATAATATTAGTGACGGAGTGAATGCAGTTGCGGTGTGTGTGGGTGTCGATGCAAAGGGTAAGGGAAATGGGGATGGGAATGTGGATGCAGTGGTGACAGTGGAAAAACTTGAGGTGCCTAAATATGGTGGTAAAATGGAAGATGTGTGTGGTGGTGCGGTGGGTGGTGAGATATCCATGTCACTCGACGTGGTGTCGAGTGTGGTGACCGTGAATAATGGCATGAGAGTGGGTGCGTGTGTGGGTGTAAATATAGGATTTACAAAAGAGTAATTTACAAAGGGGTTCTCTTGTACTGCTTGGTGGAGAGAAGGAAGAGGAAAGGCAGTTGGGCGGGGAGGTGAAACTGGGGAGAAGGTTAATGGAGGTGGGAATGGGAAAAGGGGTCTTGGAGGTGTGGGGAATGAAGGAAAGGACGGATGAAAAAATGGACTGGACAGTAGGGTGGATGTCCTAGGTGGAAGGGTAGGTTGAGTGGGTGCGGGAAGTGTGGGAGGAATGGAGGTAAGGAAGGCTTCTGCTACTACACTGTCGAAAGATGTGGATGGTCATGGAGAGAGTGGATGTACAGGGGAGAGTGGAGGGATGGGAGGTGATAGAGGAGCGGTTGGGGTCGTAGGTACTTCGGCAACTGTGGTGGTATGTACAGCAGTAGTAGGGGGTGGGGAGCCGACGAGGATAGCCTCTTTGGCCGCAGATCTTTAAGGAATTAGGCATGCTTCCCTGGCCTATTGGGATGACTGAGTACCTGTCGGTACACAAATATATTCGCTTGGTTTTGATAGTAAACGTACGCGTCGGGGGTCAAACTGCGGAAGGAGTTTTCGTTGCAAATATCTTAAGGCTTCGTTAGATCCCATTGATTTGACAAGTTCCCTGAAGCCCTTGATGTATACTTCTTCAAAGCCGTCTGAGACAAGTTCTTGTTCTATGAGTGCTTGGCTCTCTTCTTCAGATAACTTCTTACGCGCCCAAAGTTTTTCCATGGTGCGATATAATTTTTTGATTACCAACATATAAGCTGTTGCCTCAAAGGTTTCGTCTTCATGCGTGTTGGTGTCACCTTGGGTGTCGGTTTGTTGTCCTTGTTCGTCTGTCTGTACATTCTCTTGAGATTCATGAGTGCCCTGGCTGGCTTCATCATCGCCCTCATCATCATCTGTTTCTGTTCGTTCGTCTTCTGAGCTGGATAAGACTTGTCCCTGTTGTTGATCCGGGGGAGTGGTCGCGTAGCTCGGACGTTCATATTCTTGAGAAAAGATTTGTCCTTCTGAAAACTGAAATTCATTTGAGAAAGCATCCGGCATTTCAAAATCAAAGGTTGTATCTATGGGTTCTGCTTCCATGTTGGGTATTGGAAAAGAAAACGCTTCCGCACCAATAGTGGTGGGAGCTTCTGCTGCAGTGGTTGTAGGTTCCTAAAACTGATGTTGCCTGTGAGGTAACTGCACACGTAGTGCTTTCTGTAACAATAGGTCGAGATAATCATATGTGAATAGGTTGTACAGTTACAGGGGCTTCTATAGGAGACTCTTCTGGAGAGGGTTGCGGTGAGAGTGATTCTGGGACCTGTAGGCAGGGGATAGTTCCTCTCATGTGCTTTCCTGCTCGTCCTTTGCTAGACTTCCTAGATTTCTTTGTTGTCCCATTAAATGCTTTCAACTCCTCACTTGTCATTGCACGCTCGATTGGTAAGTCGTATGCCAAACACATATATACAATTCTCATAAGAGCGCAGCATCCATGGATTACTTTCTTCCTTTCCCATCTATGTTGTGCTAGATACAATTGATCAATAATCCAACTGGCCAGATCAACTGTTTGTGGCCCAGTACAAGCTAAATATAAACCAAACCAGATGCATTTGTGGGGCATGGTGAATCGATCCTGAGCTGGGAAATCGAAATGTTGCGTATATATCCTCAACGGTTTGGAGAGCTGATGTGTGATTGCTGAAATATCTTCCCACTTAGTAACATCCCCACGTTTCATAGGCTCTGGAATTAGCCTTTCTCGTTCTGTCGGCGTATGCGTTCCATGTATCTTAATAGCCGCTCTAATCAAATCTTTAGACAAATAAAACTTCTTATATGGCGGATCATTTACCAAAGACGACAAAATGAATGTTCCTGGCAAATCTTTGTTCTCTGAAGCTGTCAATGTGGTTACCAAATAGTAGCATTTGTAGAAATCTGGTTTAGGCAAAGGATCACTGAAATATTCTGTGAAACCTGCTCTTGCCCAAACATGTGTTAAGTCTTCTGTGTCCTGTATCCCTTCGAATTCTCTTGAGAAAAATTGGTACTTTGCCCATGTATGGGTATCAAAAGTCAAATCAGCCTCAAAAATGAAATTTGCATCTGCCAATGGGCCTGCTAATCCTTGGAAGCCAATGAGAGTTGCGATGAATCTTCTCAGTATATCTATACCCCACTTAGAAAATGCACGTCCTCCCATCATGGGTTTTAATGGAGTTTCATCTCTGCAAGTAGGAAATTGAGTTCTTTGGCACACATCACATCTCTTAACATAGGTATGCGCATCCATGTGAAGAGTGGGCCACCATAATCCTGCAAAGAGGATGGCTTTGATTATCCTATCGGGTCCAAAATGACCTCCTACAACACCTTGGTGTGCAGTCTCTAGTACGCTCAAATAATCGCTTTCATGAACACATTGTCTTAAGTATCCATCTCGTCCTCGTTTGTATAGATTGTCGCCAATAAGTGAATAGTCTTGAGCTTCCTGCTCTAGACTTCGTTGTCATGCTAAAGTCATTCCTTGAGGGAATGTGTTCGTCCTCAAGTACGTCACTAAAGGTTCACTCCAGTCTAGTGTGAGAGACACGTGAGATAATGTAGCATGTTCTACAGGTGGTCTTTCGCAACAAACAGGGCATTCTTTACACAACTTGTAGATATCTGCTTCCATCGAAGGCCAATATCCTCCTAGTCTATGCAGAGTATGCAATGTACGATGTTCCGAATGATGTTGCTTTAATGCACCTACATGTGCTAATTGCAACCAATTTGCATGTTCCGAATCATCCACACAACAAGCAAGAATCTTTTGATTATCCTGTTTATATATACTTCCTGCTATGATTTGGTATCTATGTGACTTGGTAATCTCTCCTTCTTTGATCCTTATCCTAGGATTATTGGGTCCATATGTGAGAATAGGGACAATAGGCTTAGCCCATTCTGGTGCTATCTCAAGGTTAAACAAATATGCGTCTGGTAATTCATCCGCTATCCCTTGAGGAGCTTCTCCTGAGGTTAGTCTCGAGAGGTGATCAGCTCTAAGATGTGTCTTTCCTTTCCTGACTACTACTTCAAAGTCGTACTCCATGAGTAATAGAAACCAACGTATCAATCTTCCCGTGTTACATGGTTTATTGACTAAGTACAATAACGCTTAATGATCTGTAAAGAATTTGAACTTGTTTGCCAACAAATAATGCCTGAATTTCTTTACTGTGTAGATCATTCCTAATCCTTCTCATTCCGTCGTGGTGTAATTTCTTTCTGCTGCGTTCAACTGTCTGCTCACATAAGCTATGGGGAGATCTATATTTCCTTCATTCGTGGGTTGTGCTAACACACATCCTATGGCATAATTGAATGCATCCACATGTACATGGAATGGCTTGCTCCAATCTAGGGTTGTCAATATAGGTGCTAAGCACAAATGTCGTTTAAGTTCATTAAATGAATTCTCACACTCATCTATCCATTCAAACTTGGTCAAAAGAGAGTACAGAGGCTTGGCTATGATTGCATACATGTGTATGAATCGTCTGTAATAACCGCAATGACCCATAAATGCTTGTACCTCTTTCACATTAGTTGGTCTAGGTAGTTCTGCGATTACTTTCACTTTTTCTTCATATGTGGAAATTCCATTCTTTGACACAATGTGTCCTAGAATTTTGCCTTGTCTAACCATGAAAACGCATTTTTCTGGATTCAAACAAACCTGATATTTTTGACATTTGTCAAACACTTGCCTTAATTCTGGAATATGTGTCTGCCTGGTATTCGAATGAGCACATAAGTCGTCGACATAAACTTCCAAAATCTTTCATAAGAATTCCTTGAAAACATGACACATGAGTCGCTGGAAAGTGGCGGGTGCATTTGTTAAGCCAAAAGGCATCACACAAAATGCAAAAATGCCCCATTTTGTGGCAAAAGCAGTCTTGTGTTGATCTTCTGGAGCAATGGCTACTTGATTATAGCCTGAGAAACCATCAAGAAAGCTGTAAACTTCCTTGCCCACAACTCTTTCCAATAAATGTTCCGTGATAGGAAGAGGATAACTGTCTCTAATCGTGGCGGCATTAACTTTTTTAAGGTTAATACACACACGCAATTTTCCATTCTTCTTGGGCACAACCACAATGGGGGATACCCATTCGGTATGCTCAATTTCGTAAATGAATCCTGCTTCTATCAAACGATCTATTTCTTCTTTAATCTTCGCAGCATAGTTATCATTGTACGTGTATGGTTTCTGTTTCGTAGGTTTTGCATCTAGAGTCATGGGGATTCTATGGGAGCATATATCTCGGTCTACTTCTTTCAAATCTTTGTAACTCCAGTCGAACACATCTCTATATTTGCGCAATAGGGCAACTAATTCTTCTTCTTCTTCAGTCGTCAAATCATGCCTTATGTAACTACATTTTTCTTCTTCTCCTTCTATGGCAACTATGATTTTTTTTGTTTTCTCTTGATTATCATATACTTCTCCAACGTCATCTTTTCTGTTAGGCATTCGTACCATGATTCTTCTATCTTCTATTTCATACTTCTTGAAGTTCTTGGAAACCTCAAACAAGGATTCTTCTTCTTCTCGCAAGGTTTCTTTCTTCTTTCTTTTCTTTCCTTCACTTTTGGTAGTCACTTGTGTGGCTAGCCTCACCTCATTCATAATTTCTTCGTGCCTCTGAGGGTAAGTTTCTACTTCGTAGAAGTATTCTTTGTCAGATGCAAAGGGTGGGTCCATAATAATTGACTCTAGGTCGAAATCACTCGCATCCTCGAATGCATCAATGTTAGGTTCACATTCTTCTATAATTGAATCACACATGATTGGCTCTATCGTGAAAACTGAGATGTCATAGCCATCTTCGTCACAGTGGGGGGTCCATTGTTCTTCATTGATGGCTACATCCATGGTTGCTAGTATTTCTGCCCAACCATGGGGTTCAAATTCCTCATCTGGAAATACTACAGGTGCGTAAGCTGGGTCTTGAAGGGTTCGTGGATGTTGTTCTGCACCTAAGGTCCTGGCTTCTAACCTTTCTTCCTCTTGTTTTGCTACCTTACACATCCATAAATGAGTATCCTCGTGCAACCATGAGGGGTCTGACTCTAATGAGTGTACTGACTCCGTTTCTTCTGATGTCTTATGGATGGTGTTCCATTGTATTGGGGGTACATCTCGATGTGAATAGTCTTTAAGATTGACTTTAGTAGTCACTCCTAAATGTTGCAAGTACAAAGAATTAGTTCCCCAATCTTGTACAATTTGCAACTGACGCATGAATGGTTGTCCTAATATCATCTCGTAGGCATGATTTTTCGCAAAATCACAAATGGCGAAAGTGTGCTCAAACTCCACACCACAAGTGGTGAGAGATATGCCTTCTAGTAAGCCTAATGGTTTCTCTATATGTCTGTCAGCCATTTGAAGTTTCATCCTGGTAGGCCTTAATGCTGGCTTACCCCAACGTTTCCATAAAGTGGTGGTAGCGACGGCTACTCCGGCTCCTGAATCTAGGATGGCTTTTGTGGTGTAGCCCTGATGGGTTATTGGAAGATAAGTGTTACCTTCCTCTCCTTTGCTTACATCTTCGATTCTTTCTATGGGTATCTCTGGTACCTTCTTGTGTGACCCTATCTGTGACGAAGTAGTAGCAAGCTCAGGGAATTGATTTGCTACATGCTTCCACAGTTCTCGTTTAACCTTTAACAACTCCTCTAGAGTGAGATTACATTGTACTTTAGTGTTCTTTATCACTTTCGTGTTTTTAGGGATTACTGATTCTTCATTCCTCACTATTATCGTGGGTGCTCTCATGCTAATAGACTTTGCTTCCCAAGGTCCTGTGAACTGAGGTAATTCTTGCAAAGAATTAGATTCAAAACCTGTGTGTTCACTCAGTTATTCTTCCTCTACTTCATTGTAAATAGAGGGGATATCTTGGGGAAATTGCTCTTGCAAGTCGTCTATTTCTTGAATAGGAGGATGGGTTCCTTGTTCTTTTCTCCATTTCTCTTCTTGGACTTCTCTCAGAAATTCATGCGAGTATCTATGTATGGAAGACATGTTATCTTCACCCTCCGTGTTTGGTACTTGAGACAGGGATGGTGCATTCCTTTCCTGTGTTTCTGAGGCAATAGGGTTCCTATGCTGATTCTTTTTCTCCTTGCTTTCTATCAAGCATTCTAGCCTCTGCATTAATCCTTGAAAGTGTAATGCCGGTTTTGCCATGTTATTCCAATTGAGATATTTAGAGGCTTCGAACATTGCTTGTGCTAATTCTACCATCTTCATACAAAGTTTAGTTCTCTCAATTTCTAAGTCTACTCGAGGGTAGTTCTTGCTCATTTCAGCTATCTGGGGTCCTTCTTTTAATCTAGCCTGATACGCGTGAAACATCATGTTTAGGTTTTCTGGTATGGGTTCCACTAAAACTGATCTTGATTTTTGCGCTAGGTTCTCTTGATTCAATTCCTATGAAGTCAGTTCTAGGATTTTGGCTCTAGATTCCTTGAGACTTCCTTCCAATTTTGTTATCCTCTTACTCCATTTTCTCTTGATTCTCTCTCTGGAATTTTTCCAAGATTTCATCTCTTACTGCTAGATTCTCCAACTTCACTAGTTCCGGCTACTTTCTCATGATTAAGCTGTTGATTATGTAAGAGCGCCTGGGCTCTTGTTAAAGCTTGGATAGGCACGTATGTAGGGTTGGATCCGTTTGCATTATGCACAATACCTATCACATTGATGGGTGTCACATTTGAAGCATTAGCGGGGTTCTTAGGGCACTCTTTGATGATATGTTGTTTACCACAATCGGCACAAAAGCCTTGTACATTAAAGTATTGTGATTGTCCTGCTATTGGAGGATGTGGTCAATCCTTTATGAAATGATCTCCTTCACGAACAATATGCTTCTGTTATCCTGAGGCATCCACTCTAGAATTAGTACTCTTGTCAGTACAGATTTCCCTCTAGGTGTCCTAGGTTCTTCTAATGGTTCTTTTCGTTGGCTCTCGCCTCCGTCTCTAACTGAATTACACCAAACTCATTGGTATTGTTTGGCTGAGTGCTTATGATGTACATCGTTCCTTCTTTGTCTATGTATGCGTCTCTTTCGAATTTCACCATTGGACGTTCCAATCCAATGGGTTGATTAGGATTGTGCATCTGCACCACTTGTCTTTGCAAACCATCCTCATAGATGCGAGCACCTAAGCGGTTGGTTTGGAGAAATTCTAACTGAGTTCTATAGGGTCCTTCAGGTCTTTCCAAATATGCTACGTTTGACCCTCCTTCTGATCTTTCTGTGCTGAAAGCCATTTCTGATTCACTCGTATCTATGCTCGACTCATAGGGATAACTATTATTCAATTGTTGTGCCCACGATCGTGCAGTAGTCCCTACACTTGCTTCTAATGATCTAAGGCTTCGTCGGTCTGACTTACCTATATGCTTGCCCGATCTAAGGTTCATGAATTTACCTCGCCGCACTCTTTGATCAGCAATGGTTCCTTTTTTCTTACTTTCTTGATTCTTTTTAAATTCCTTTAAATTCTTGTCTAGATGTCTACGTCAGGAATCGACTTTCTGTGGTACTTTTGAGTTCTCGTTTCATCATACTTTAATTCTTTCCTTTAGGTTTTCGTATCACACACCTTTACTTTAGTCTCGGACTTAAGAAATTTAATCTCTTGAACTTACTCGTTCTTATGGTCGTTACTCCACAATGCTACCGTTTAGCTTAAGCTAATAATTGACTGAGGGGGTTGAGTAATCTTCCAACCTCGAGTCAGCTTTGTTGGTTGCTCTGATGCCCAAGAAGCCCCGCTTCCCAAGCTCTGCGTTCTTCTTTGCCTTGCCTTGCCTTGCTTTGTTTGCCCTTGATTGCCCTTGCTAGACCTCTAAAAATTCAATGTTTAGACCAATTCTCAAATGGATGATCAAGCACTTGAGTATATACACTTTTTAAGTCCCTTAACCTTTGGCAAAATTTTCTTCCAAGGCCCCATTTCTGTCCTAATCCCACAGATGGTCAACCTCAAAATATCCTCAATAAAAAACAAGTTGAAAAAATAGTTGAGCTCACGTAGTACTCGTAAAGAGATTTCTAACAAGCTATAAAGCTCAAAAAACGGACTTCGGATGAAAAAGATATGAGCATTCAGGCCCTTGGGGGTAAAAACTGACAACTAGGTTTCTCTCCAAATATGAGCTAAGAGGTCTCCTATGAGTGCAATTACCTAAAAATTTTCCAAAAATAGCCCCAAAATTGTTCAGAAAATAAAACCCTAAAAGTTGCATTTGGGATGGACAATCGCGATGGTCTGGGACCGTCGCAATGGTCCAGGTGAACTGTCACAATGGCGTGGCACAATGCGATGGTCCAAAAGTGCGAACAATCGCGATGGCATGAAGTGAATGATCGCGATGGCGTAAATGTGGGCAATCGCGATGGTGTGAATGAACCGTTGCGATGGTCTAATCAACGAGCAATCCTGATGGCATTGGTCAATAGTCAACGGGACAATCGCGATGGCATGAGCCCATCGCGATGGTCACAAAGCACGATGGCGTGAGCCAATCGCGATGGTTCAAATGTTGAGGCATCGCGATGGTCTGAGGGTATCATCGCGATGGTCTAGCTTGCCATGTGGCAGCATCCGCACGATGGCATGAGCCAATCGTGATGGCATGGGGTCGACGGGATCGTCGTGATGGTCAAAGACCGTTGCGATGGTTCAAGTGAACCATCGCAATGGCATGAGACCGTCGCGATGGTCCGGCCGAGCCATCGCGATGGTGTGAGCCAATCGCGATGGTGTGACACAATCGCGATGGCGTGAGCCAATCGCGATGGTGTGACACAATCGCGATGGCGTGAGCCAATCGCGATGGTCCACCAAAATGCAAATTTTGCAAATGCAAGTATGGATTCCTATATGCGCAAGGATGCTCTACAGCATGGTTAACTCGCTTACCTCAAATTCCGAACTTGGCAGACCATCGTGATGGTCTGACACAGTTGGCATTTTCTGACAGAAAGTGATTTTCTTACCTTTTTGCAGCTTTCCTGATGCTTTGGAGCACTGTACCTACAAGAAAACTCAAAAACACAATAGCACATGCAAGCACAAAAGCTCTCTCTCTCTCTCTCTCTCTCTCTCTCTCTCTCTCTCTCTCTCTCTCTCTCTCTCTCTCTCTCTCTCTCTCTCTCTCTCTCTCTCTCTCTCTCTCTCTCTCTCTCTCTCTCTCTCTCTCTCTCTCTCTCTCTCTCTCTCTCTCTCTCTCTCTCTCTCTCTCGCACATGCACAAATGAGGGGAAATGCGGAGAATGGGTGGATATGGTGAATTTTCTGATTTTTTTGGAGTGGAAGATGATGATGCGGTGATGAAGATGGAGTGTGGGGGAGGTGAAAAACACAAAAAACTAACTAAAAACAACAACAACAACTGAAATTTTTACCTTCCAATGCCACTTCTTGCTATACTCTTACCATCACACATTCGTCCTAGACTCGATCCTCGGCAACGGCGCCAAATTTGGTGTTGCGCTAGCACAATGGTGAGGACCACATTAAGAAGCCTCACCTCCTTAATGTCAATCCGTGGAAAAGATAGGAGTGATATGAAGATCGTGAATATGAGATGAAGTGAGAGTGATGGTGAGAAGCATGGAGATGCACACACACATACACACACACACAACGAAGAGACAAGCAAGACACAATGGAAGGTAGTAAATCAACTCCATTACTCAAGAACACTCTTACAAGCTCAAAATAGCTCGAAGCCCTTCTCTACTCAAATAAGCTAACCCCAAAAATGAGCTCTCTAGCTCTTTTTATAGATTCTAGATTAGTTTTGACCGGTTTCACATTTAGTGACCGGCATAGTTAAAAAATAGGTTCTAAATGCTATTTGAAGGGGTAAACGGTGTCTAAAAATAACCAAAATTGGTATGCTCATTCTACCTAAGCTCCTCAAGCTCAAGGACTCCTCGGCTTGCACAAAATGGAGATATAAATTACAAAACTCTATGTTACATATAGTACAAAAGTGATGAAAAATCACTATTGGAGGTTTTGAAAAGTATTTATAAAATATAAGTCTTTGAAAAAATGATTCGATTGACTCTACTTCTTTGTTATGCTCTATCTTCACATGCTTTCGCGTCTTCTATGCCTCTAACTACTGCCAACATGTATCCTCTAAATGTGATCAGGAGGCATGTGTTTCCCTCATCTCCCTCGCTAAATTCTCCCATTTATCAATGTGAATTTTCATTGTGTGTGTGGTCTCCACCTTATCTTTTTCTATGGATGGGTTAGTTTCTTCCAAGTTCAATTGTTGGGCTAGTTTCCTTCACAATCGAGGTTTGACCTAAAACAATTCCTCCAATGTTAACGAACATTGGAGTTTTATTTTCTTCAATTTTGACGGTGTGCTGGAGGCTTCCTCTCTGAATTTCGTTCCTCTTTCCCTCATTGTGGGTGCATGAAAAAGTTCAGATTTCTGTTCATATTCTCCGATATAATTAGGAAGCATTGTTAGACTCATTCCTTCCTCTCTTTCATGGTCTAGATTTGATAATTCCTCATAGATCACTCTTGATTCTAAGTCAGGTTGATTTCTAGAGGCATCTAGTTCTTCAAAATGTGGTTCCTTATTTTCATCCTTCTTCCATCGATCATCACAAATTTTGGCCTAGAGGTCTTCAGGCCAGTTAGCTTCAATTTCAGGTACTAAAGAGAGGTGTCCTTCATTTTCAGCACTTGAGTCTTCCTTCCATTCTTCTTGTTTCTTTTCCTTTTCTTGTTGAGAGTTAAAAGATTCCACACATCCCTGAAATTTTGCTTCAGATATTCTGGTTTTTGGAAGAGTCGATATAGGTTTTTCTCGTGTGGTTTGGGCGATCTCAATTAATTTTTTGCATATTTCCACTCTTTCTTTCTCAAGATCTCCTCATGGCTAGATTCTTTCATGATGCTCTAGACTCAGTCCTATCTTTTGTGGTCTGTATCTTTCAAGTTCTTGAGTCCTAACCTCTATCAAATAAACATATTCCTCCTTTGAGTCGCAAAAGGGCTCCATTATGATCGACTCCTCATCCTCATCACTGACATTCGTATTACGCATGTGCTAGGCTCACACTCTTCTATAACCAAATCAAACATAAATGGTTCTATTGTGAAAAATGAGATGGCATAGCCATCTTCATCACAATGGGGTGTCCACTGCTCCTCACTGACGGTTATGTCCATTGTTGCTAGGATTCTTGCCCAACCATGGAGTTCAAATTCTTCATCAAGAAATATCATAGGTACATATGATGGGTCTTGGATTGATTGTGGATTTCCATTACCACCTACATCTCTAGCATTTAATCTCCTCTCTTTTTCCACTGCAACTTTACACATCCATAAGTGCATGTCTTCATGCATCCATGAAGATTATGATCCTAAGAAATGCATTGATTCTATTTCATCTAAAGTCCTATGGACTAAATTCCATTGCAATGGTGGTACATCTCTATGGGAATAGTCTTTGAGATTGATTTTAGTGGTGACCCCTAAATGTTGTAAGTACAAAGAATCAGTTCCCCAATCTTGCAATATTTGAAATTGTCTCATAAATGGTCTTCCTAAAATCATCTCATAAGCATGATTCTTTCCAAAATCACGTATGGCAATGTGTTTTCAAACTCTGCACCACAAGTAGTGAGATTCATCCATTCTAGTAACCCTAAAGGTTTCTCAATATGTCCATCTGCCATTTTCAATTTCATTCTAGTGGTTCTAAGAGCAAGTTTTCCCCAATTGTTTCAACAGGTAAATGGTAGCAATCACAACTCCTTCCCTTGAATCTAGAATAGCCTTTGTTGTGCAACCTTGATAAGTGATAGGGAGATAGGTGTTTCTGTTCTCTCCTTAACTCATGCCTCCTATCTTATCCAAGTGTATCTCTGGCATTTTCCTATGTGATCATACCTAAGATGGGGACTTAGCCACTTTTGGAACCTTGATTGGCTATATGTTTCCATAACTCACGTTTAATCATACGTACCTCCTCTTAAGTGAGATGGCACTGCACTTTAGTGTTCTTAACTAACTTCCATGTTTCTTGGTAGAATTGATTCATCGTTCCTCATCGTTCCTAACCATAATTATGGGGGCTCTCATGTGAATGGACTTGGACTCCCATGGGCTTGTAAAATGAGGTAATTGCTATAGGGAATTAGATTCAAATTCTAATCATTTACTTGATTCCACTTCTTCTTGCTCCCCATAGATTGAGGGAATGTCATAAGGGAAGTGATCGTGATAATCATCTACTATTTCAATAGGTGGAGGATTCTCACTCTCCATGTCGCATTTCTCCTCTAGTATCTCTCTCAAGAACTCTTATGAGTAATGATTTATAGAGGAAGGGATTCCATCATCCGTAGAACTAGGAACATAAGCTTCTTGTGGTGGTAAGCTTCTTCTTTCACTTCCACTAGTTCGAGCCTTTGGAGTAGCTATAGTCGTGAGTTTAGCTATCAATCACTCCAATCGCTCCAACAGTCCTTGAAAATGTAATTTCGGTTTCACTCGGTCCACCTAATTGAAAAGACGGCTTGCATCGAACATATCCTAACCTAGTTCTATCATTTTAGCAAAAAGTTTGGTCCTCTCAATCTCTAGATCCATTTAAGGATAAAATTTGTCTAACTCTACCACAGTCGGCCCCCTTTGACTTCTAGCCTTGTAAGCCTTGAACATCATGTCCAAGTCTTTAGGACTAGGATCTTCTAAGACTGACCTAGCTTTGGGTGATGGTGGGATGCATGGTGGTTTTTGATGAGATGATAGAGATGGTGGTGCTGCTTGAGAGTGCAGGTGAGATACAATTTCAATTAATTTTGTTTTTGTTTCTTTTAGGTTGTCTTCTAGCTCACTCAGTTTTCTAGCTCACTCTCTCTTCATCCTTTCTTGACTATCCTTCCAAGCTCTTGTTCTTTTTCTAGTTATGCTTTCTAACATGGTAGCCTCTGATTTCTTCTCTCGATCTATTCATAAATTCTATTGTAGAGCCTGTGCCCTAATGACTACTTGTATAGGGGCAATAGTTGTCACACTCCCATTGGATTCTACTATCAAGTCAATAATGTTAATGGGGTAATATTTTGTGCATTGGTTACATTTTTGGGACAATCTCTCAAGAGATGTTCCTTTCCACACTTGGGACAAAAGCCTTGAGTGACTACCAATTGAGGTTGCCCTTGTGGGAGGATTGGACACTCACATATGAAGTGATCTCCTTGGCATCTATAATGCGGTCCTCTAGGTACTTGGGGTCTCAATTTTTTATGGATAGATCTCATTATGCTCTAGTGATTCTAGGTAGTAAGCTCATGGTCTATCCACATGGGTTGAGTCAAAACTTTGAGCATTAGGGTCACTTTTTTATATCAATGGGGGTGTTGCATGAATGACATGCTAAATGGCATTTTTTGAATCACTCCTTTTTTAGCTCACCATGTATGGATAATCACTTAATTGCTGAGTGCACAACTTAACTGTGTGATTGACACTGGCATTAGATGATTTGATGCTTGTCTATCTCTACCTATGTATATACCTCATCTAAGGTTCATATGACCTATGATGTCTACCAATACCCAAGTACAACCGCATTGCAGGATTTCTTTTGTAATAACCACTTGTTTTTTTTAGATGTCTCCTTGATGTAATATCTTATCTTTCAATGTGCATCATCAAGAATACTTGAGTTTTGTTGTGCTTTGATGTGTATTCAATCATATTAGATCCTTTCCAATTAGCATTTTCCTCAACTTAGCTTACTCTATCATTGATCTTAGGAATTTAAAGTCTCTTGAACTTGTTCATGCCTATCCTAGCCCTAATCAAGTAAATCCACCAATCATACTTAGCCTAAGCTAGGAAAAAGCCTGAGGGGGTTTGAGAGTTCTTCCAACCTTGAGAGTCTGAAGCCCCTTGTTGATGCTCAATTACTCAGGGTGCGCACTCCCAAGCTTTCTTGGTGAGGTTATCTTGCTTAGTCCTTCCAACAAGCTCCAAGTATTTGCAAAAACTCAAAAAATTAGGCAAAATTTGACAAAACATGAAAACCCTAAAAATTCCCACTTTCCCACTCTATTGTGATGGATAAGCCTATTTGTCAGATCAACAAAGTCTATCATGAGTGCATGTTTGTGGTGATGGACATGTTTCTGTAGCAAGAGACATGCCTGTCATGATAGATTGGTTTGTCATGACAGACTCAATCCATTGTCTATCGTCTGTCATCCGTTGTGGTTGTCTATCATGATGGATAGATTTTTTGGGTTGTCTATCTTGTAATCCATCATGCAATGGACTAAGCCTGTCGTGGATTTTAGTCTGTCACAATGGATAGAATTCTCAACAATTTTGTGTGTTGGAATGGTCACTTGTCTATCACGACAAACAAATTGCCTGTCATGATGGACAACAATTGCCACAACGTTTTTCTATCATTTGTCACACGATAGACAATGTCTATCATGATGGACAGAACAAACACCTATTCTTTGACAATTTTTGTGATTTAGAGTGTACACATGGTCTAGTCTACCTTGCTCTGCTTGCATTTACAAAATACCCAAGATTTCTATCTATCACGACAAATAGAGGTCGTTGTCTGAAGATACGTACAGAGTTCTGTCGTACGTGCTCATGTTGTTGCTAATGTTGTATCCTACTAGAAAGATAAAAAACACACAGAAATCGCAATGCACAAAGTCACTCTCTTGCTGTCTCTTGCAAGTGAAATGAGGGAAATGAGATGAAAAAGGTGATATGACCAAGGAGGTGAGAATTTTTCAATGAGGGAGGAGGTAGGGCAAGATTAGGGATGGTAGGGATCATAATGAAGAAGGTAGAAAGTAAATAAAAGAGGAAATTACCTACTTATCTATGATTCCAATGTCAAATCTCTACATCTTATCATCACATGCTCATCATCGAAGCTCAGTCCCCAAGAATGGTGCAAAATTTGGTGTCACTCTAGAAAAATGGTAGGGAAAAATGTGAGGGAGATCAACCTCATAATTGTCAATCCATGTAGATGTGAGCATGGTATGATGACCAAGAGCGAGGAGAGTGCACAACTAGAAACACACAAGCTCTTTTTATAGTTTTTATACTAGCTTTGGTTGGGTTAAGACCTAATGTCCGGCCTAGTTAAAAATAGGTGCCTAAGCTATTTTGGAGGCTCAAATGAACTTGTAAAATTATGAAAATTGGTATGTTGCTTTTGCTAACACTCCTCAAGTTTCAGGACTCCTTGTTTTGAAGAAAATAGAGTCTAAACTACCAAAAATTAGTATTTACAATGAGGGTAGTGATAAAAATAACTATTTGAATGATGGATTGTGAAAAATTATGGTTAGGCCTATTCTCTGCCTGATCAGCATTGACTATTCTCCTTGATTGGTCCTTCTTGCTCTTCTCTTTGGCTTTCTTTTCTTTGAATTTGTTGTCTCATAGTCCCTTATTTGCTTACTCCACCTTGGCTGCTACCTTGGCCGCTAAGACATGCCTTCAATGGGATTACATTTCCAAGATATACCTTTAGGTCATTACATTCATACTACAAAATCTTGACATTTATATGCCTCATCCAAAGATCTAGCTTGTTAGGTGGGAAAGATCATGTCTAGCTAGATGACTCTAACAATTGAACATTGATCTCGCCATGAATATAGCTTGTTGTCAATGTACACATGTTGAATCTTTTAAATGATAGTTTGTTATTCATCTTCATGTACATTTTCATATTCGTTAAATTCATTATTTTCATCAATCAATAAGAAAGTTTAGTGTAAGTGAGCCTCAATGGGAAGTACACTACAGATTGACTAGATATTTTGTGTTTCTGAGTTCAATTTCTCTCTTTCTCCCTCCCTTTCCCCTTTGTTATCTTCTCTATGATTTTCTACCTTACTATCTAATTGTGGTTTACTATGGATCAACTAATGTATGTATTTATGACAATATTTTTTTGTATTCTTGTTACTTGGTTTATTAAATACTCTATAAGTTGCTTTTGTGTTGCAAGGAACTCTGTTTGCAATGGCCCGTGATTCTACTACTTGTTGAAGCCAACAAATATTATCTAAGCATCTGCATTTGGATGAACAATTAGTGCTAATGCTCAAGGACAGTGTTGTCAAGTTTTAATAGTAATATCAAGTTTTATTGCAATATAAGCAAGTTAGCAAAAGGAAATCAAGAATTTATTGTAGATTTGTTGACATGTGTAGACAAGGCAGTTCTAGAAAGAATAGAAAGAAAATGACATTAGAATAGTGAAGCCTCAATTGGTTTAGCTCTCATGGGATAAAATCCATTGTAAACATCATGCTCTAAATGCTCAAAAGTTTGTGAAGAAACGTAGAGGATTGCACCTTGGGTGGGAGCATTCACATTGTTTTTTAGTACAAAGAAGTTTATGTTCTTTCAAGGTCTTATCTAGCCAAAGATCAGAGCAATGTTTGATATTAAAATACTTTAATCTTGAAGCTATCACAAGATTCCCTATCCTTTACTCTTAATAGCGACATGATATACTCAAAGATTTTGCACCTATGGATTCTTCTTCAATCACTTCAAAATTTTCTAGCTCACAAGGTATGAGAAAAAGCTATCTCACTCTAGGAAAGGAGAGCCACGAGATCAAGAAGTTTGATAGTATGAACTTTGTGTTGTATAAGAATCAGATCATGGACGTACTAATTCAAAAGTCAATTGAGGCCAATTGAAGGCATGGCAAAGAAACCTAAAAATGCACAATAATGATTTAGACAAACTTGATCAGATGGGTAGCTCTACGACTTGGCTACATGTTGTTGATAATGTCTACTTCTCAGTACTTGAATGTAAGACAACTAAGAGTGTGTGGTAGAAGCTATGTGACACCCATGAGGACACAATATCCAATAGGATATACCTCATGTAGAGATTTTATGAGCTTTGAGTGTCTAATAGGGATGGTGAGGTAAGCCACATTAATGAATTTGATGCCCTACTCATGCATCTTCAAACATAGAAGCTAAATATATATGATGAGATGAGGATTTTCTTATTTTTTCCATGTTATCTGAATCATGGGATACATTTTTCATGGCTATCAACAATAGTGTAGTACAAGTCAAACTAGTCTACATGGACATTTGCACTGCATTGCAAAGTGAGTAAATTTGGAGAAAGTCTAAAACCCTAGCTTCAAATGGAGAAGCTCATGTGGTTCAAGCATTAGGAAAATCAATTCAAAGTAGAGGTAGAGGCAAGCACTAAAAGGATGAAACAACATAGAAACATCCTCAAACCAAGAGATGAATGGTTATCACTACCACAAGATGGGAAACATGAAGGATTGCAAGGCCTTAAAGAATTCGAAATGCAGGGGAAAATTCGATGAAAATGGTGATGGGCATGGTACAAGATCCACTTCCAAATATACAAAAAAGGGGGAAATTGAGGAAGTTGATGTAGTTTTGAACCAAATGAGGACTTCAATGGGCATGAATCCGATCAAATAGGACTCTTTTCCAATACCTAGTAGGGCATTGAGTAGTGAGATTTTGTTCAATGAAGTGCTTTCACTAGAAAGTGAGACTATCACCAAACTACTCTCATTAGAATCCCCTTCTTATGCTTGGCCCCTTATTCTAGAGATTCATTTCATGTGATCGTACATCAAGGGTGATACATGTACTATGACAAGTGGAATATGGGTATCATTCAACTTTGTAACTCACATCAATGTGATGTGGTGGGAATCAGAGATATAAAAATTCACATTGTAAATGGAGCAATTTTCACATTGAAGAATGTCGTATAGCTTATAAGCAATCTAAAGTCACTTAGGTAGTGAGATGATATGTTCCAGGGGTATATTACATCATGCTAATTGAGAGAGATGAGCCCTCAAGCTACAAAGAATTCATACAGGCTAAAGACCATGAAATGTTGTTGAAGGCAATAGACAGTGAGATGGTATCGATTCTTAAACATGATATTTGGGAATCGATCAGTATGTTAGAAGGTAAGAATGCACTTCCCTTCAAATGGATGTATCTAAAGCAAATATAAAATGAGACTACATCCAAGGACACATCTCGACTTGTTACAAAAGGATTTTGACAAGAATAGGGAATTGTCTTTGGGAAACTATTTTCTTTAATAGCCAAGATGATAACCCTATAGATGCTCCTTGATTGTAGCCTAGGAGGACCTAGACTTGACCTAGATGGATATGTACATAGCTTTCTTATACAGTGACCTCACTAATCAGATGTATATGGACCAATCATAAGGTTTCATGGCTCAAGGTAAGTTAGACCTATAATGTAGGTTAAAGAAAAGACTCTACAGTCTAACAAAATCTCCATTCCAATGGTATTAAAAATTGATACTTTTATTCATGTTCAGGGTTTTGAGTGCAATAATAAGGATCTATATATATATATAGACTGAGAATAATCAATCATGTCCAATTTTATCTGTTGATGAAATTTTGATTTTTAGAAGATGCTCACAAGAGTTAGTTAGTATTAAGCAAAAAATGTGTCAAAGTCTTGACACAAAAGATTTGGGAGAAGAAACATACATGTTGGTTATGCACATCACTCAAGACAAAAGTAATCATAACATTTTTCTTTCATAGGTAGGTTACATCTCCAAAGTGATCAAGAGATTTGGGATTGAATGATGCAAGCCATTGAGTATGAAATTACCTCAACATTTGAAGTTGTGTATAGATGAAAGCTTCAAATCACACTTACCTAAAGAATTCAAGCACTATGTTTCCTACCACTGTAGCTGGCAGCTTGATGTATGCTATGGTCACCACATGGCCATACATGGTTACACAAATTTTAATTATGTTGGATGTCTTAATAGGTGATGGCCTACATTTGGATATATTTTTCATTTTGTAGGTGTCGCAATTTCCTAGAGATCAAGGCTCCAAAAATGTGTTTTGGTATCCACAATATAAGCAAAGTACATTGAAACTAGTGATGCATGCAAAGGGGCCTTGTGGTTTTCAAGGGTTGCTACTGACTTTGGCATTCAAGAGCATATCCCACACCTCCTATAGTCAAATTACCATTATGTTGGAAAGAATTCTAGTCTAAAATGTGAAAAACAAGCACATAGAAGTGCAAAAACACTTCATTTGGGAGTATCTAGCCAGTGGCCATCTCATCTCAAAATAGATGAAAATGAACCAAATGCCTTGATCAAGTCACTCATGGTAGATTGGTTTCATCGATGCTCTTGGTTAACAGGGATCACTTATCCTAGTGATCATGATATTTTGATTCATTTTGGTGAATTATATTATACCCATTAGGTGAGAGCAATCTTTTGGATTATAGTGGATGATTTCTACAAAACATTGCATTCACATGGAAGCTAATCAAGAATTAAGTTTGTAACCCTAGACAAGCTCTAAATAAAGCCACATTTGGTCATTGGTGGGAAGTTATTGAATATTATTCAGCTTAAGCACTTAAATTTCAAGCGGGAATGCCCATATGTGGTTAGATGACCTTGATAGTTAAGCATTCATATTACCAAAAATATAGCCTATAACCAAGGTAGCCATGATGGATCTACCAAATGGTAGTTTGTAATTGATCCTCCATCTAAATTTTTATATTCTTTGTATTCATTATTTTATGAATCAGTAATAAAGACGAGTAAGCATCAAGTGGAAGCACATTGCAAATACACCAAGTACTCTATGTCTCTTAGTTCAATTTTTCTATTGATCTTCTTTCCCCTTTGTGATCATCTCTAGGACTTTTGGTTTTACTATCTAAGTGGGGTTTACTCTCAGTTGACTAGGGTATGTATTTTGGTATACTTGGCTTATGGCACACTATTGATATACTTAGGTAATGATGTGTGTGAACACACTACGACCGCCGGGGCACTTTTCTCCCTCTTTAGGAGGTTTTTTTCGCCCGGCTTGTATATACGCCTATTGCCCTAATGGGCTACTTATCTTTGTACATTCTCTAGTAATGCATTAAGTATTGTGTGTTGAGCTTCAAGCTTCTTCTCCTTCCTTGTGCTGCTCGCATGCTTCCACGGACGTCTATCTCCAACAATTGGTATCAGAGCAGGTCGCCGCTTCATCTAGGGCGTCGTCGACACCTCTCTAGTTACAGTCTCAGAATCGTACGAATTTTGGTGACCATAATCAGCATGTTTCCAAGATCAAAACAGCTTCGTTGTATCTGCCAAAATCACGATCTGAGCTCGTTTCGGCCTTCAAATGCACTATCCCAATGCTTGTGCAGGCTATTTTGTCTTTTTGTGCCAAATGTATATACTAATTTCTGTTTGCCAGTATAAGCGTCTCAAAGTCTGCTATAGGTCTAGCAGAATTCGTCATGGTAGTTCTGTTCAACTTTTTGAGATACAATCAATTTTCTGCATCAAGGTATTTTAGTCACCGGCCATGGCTGAAAGTAGTGATGTATTCCGTATGTTGGTTGTTGAGGATAACTTGGATGGTAGCAACTAGCCTTTATGGTCTTATATGATGTGACATGTATTGGTTGCAAAAGGATTGTGGAACATTGTGCAGGGTGTTGAAAAACATCCTATCACACCTGCAACTGTTACAACCGTAGGTACAAAAGCTGAGGCAGAAGGTGTCGAAGATGATGATATTCTGCATATACATGTTCGTGCTACGGTTTCTGCTTCACCTACTATATAGCAAATTCGTTGGGATGGCAGAGATGCCCAGGCACATGCATTGATAGCTTTGTCTGTCAAATGTTCCATTATTCCTCACATTCGCTCTTGAAGAATAGCTAAGGATGCTTGGGATACACTTAGCACATTGTACCAAGCTAGGAATGAGGCTCGTGTTGCTTACCTTCGAAAACAGTTGGAGAGTGAGCACATGAATGAAGGTAATTCTATGGATAGTTTTCTAACGAAGATCAAAGACTTGAAGGAAGAGTTGATTTCTGCTCATGAGGTTATACCAGATAGCTCATTTGTGCAGACCGTTCTGAATGGTCTTGCTGATTCATATCAAATTTTTGCTTATACTCTTTGGTTGATGATGAAAGGCAATCCAAATGCCTTGTCATTTGAGGAGTTAGTCTCTATTCTGTTGCAAGAGGATCAGTCTAGGTAGAACAGGTCCATTATGCGTATTGCAGATCAAGCTTTATTGGCTAGCTAGTCAGAAGGGCAAAGGAAAATGGAGCTCTTCAACTAGTAAGCAGAAATCTGCTAATTCTGCACAATCGAAGAGGGAAGACAAAGATGATAAGAAATCAGAAAAGCAGAAATTGTTTTGCAAGTACTATAAAGGAAATGATCATATCATAAAGAACTATCCAAAACTGGCTGCTAAAGAGGCAAAGAAGAAAGAGGCTAGAATGATTGTTGCAGAGGCCTCTACACCAAAAACAGAGTCTGCTAATCTTGTGCAGGAAGAAGAATGGGCGTTTACTACTGTCTGTAGTTTTGACCCATCTTCTCATGAGCAGTGCATGTCTGTAGTAGACTCAGATGTTTGGTACTTTGACAGTGGGGCAACCAAACATATTACCTCGCAGCGCAGTTTCTTCTCTTCACTCGAGTCTGTTCCTATAGGAAATACTGTTACATGCACCAACAACTCCTCATATTCTGTTATGGGAGTTGGTAAGATCATTTTGACTACTACTGATGGTAGTTCTTTCACTTTGTCAGATGCTTTATTTGTGCCAGGGATCAAGAAGAACCTGTTATCAGCTTCTACATTAGCCAAGATTGGCTTGCTTGTGAAATTTGTTGATGACAGGTGTACAGTTCATGATCTCTCAAATGGCGACGTGATTATTGCTTCTGACATTTTATGTCGTGGGCTGTATAAGCTCATAGACAATGAAAGATCTGTGAATGATTTGGCATGTGCAGTACATGATTCTCAGGCTATGTCAGATGCAAAGCTTTGCCATGCATGCTTTGGTCATCTAAATTTTGCCAGTTTGCTACACCTGCAAAAATTTGAAATGGTGTCCTCTTTGCCCAAACTTGAGGCACCTAGAAAACACGTTTGTGAAGGCTATATTTTGGGCAAAATGCAGCATTCCTCATTTCCAAAAGATGGTTCAGTTCGGGTTACTCAGAAATTGCAGCTTGTACACAGTGATGTCTATGATCCTATGCAGACACCTTCTTTTCGAAATTATCTTTAGTTCGTGACTTTCATTGATGATTTTTCCAGGCATGCATGGGTATATCCATTGAAGGCAACGTCCGAAGTGTTCATGTGCTTCAAACAGTTTTTGGTTTTAGCTAAAAATCTATCAGCACGTAAAATGGGCACCCTCCGTTCTGATCGAGGGAGGGAATATATGTCTTCTGATTTTAATGCATTTCTGGCTGAACATGGGATAAAACACCAGTGTACAGTGCCACATACACCTCAATAGAATGGAGTTGCTGAACGAAAGAGCAGGTCACTCATGGAGATGGTGAGGTGTATGGTCAAGAGTCAGGCTTTACCACATAGTTTCTCGCTTGAGGTTGTCATGTGTGCAGCATATGTACTGAACAAGTGTCCCACTAAAGCGTTGCATTCTATCACTCCATATGAGGCTTGGCATGATCGCAAGCCATCTGTTGCTCATCTGCGTGTTTTTGGTTGTTTGGCATATGAATTAGTGCCTGAACAACATCACAAAAAATTGGATGATAAAGTATTAAAATGTATTTTTGTTGGGTACAGTTCTGAAACTAAAGGCTATCGTCTATATCATCCACAGACTAAACCCATTTTGGTTAGTCGTGATGTTGTTTTTGTGAAAGATGCTATTCAACCATTGCTTTCATGTACTAAGGAGACATCTCTTAGCTCCAAAGACATGTATGATACTTTGTTGCCTCTTTTTACAGGTGGAGAGTATAGTGTTGGTCCCAATGAGGCAACCTCTCACCCTTTGCAGGTTTCATGTGATGATGTAGATCATAAAATTTCTGATGCAGATTTACATCATGCACTACTTGATGAGAGAGCTGATACTCAGCAAGCAAAAGCTATGCCAAAATGGCTGGTGCAGACTTTGCATGACAGCAAATTAGATGCACCTTTTTCATATCGTACTCGTTCAGGCTCTCATAGTGCCTCTTTTGCATCAGATTTCTATGTTATGCTACATCTAGTCTCTATGATGAGAATGAGCCTGTTTCGTTTGATGAAGCACAAAATTCAGAAAATTGGATGGCTGCTATGCAATCTGAATATGATGCTATAATGAAGAATGGTACTTGGTCTTTATGTGACTTTCCTCCTGGCAAGAAGGCCATTGGGACTAAGTGGGTATACAAGCTGAAGCGTAAGCCTGATGGTACAGTTGACAGGTATAAGGCTAGACTTGTTGCAAAGGGTTATGCGCAGGAAAGAGGCATTGATTTTGATGAGACCTTTGCACCTACTTGCCGAATGACTAATGTTCATAGCATATGTGCACTTGCAGCTCATCATGGTTGGAATGTACATCAGTTGGACATTAAAACTGCATTTTTGAATGGTGACTTGCATGAAGAAGTGTATGTTTTTCAACCCCATGGCTTTGTGCACAAAGGGCATGAAAACCAGGTGTGCAGGTTAAAGAAGGCATTGTATGGTTTAAAGCAAGCACCATGTGCTTGGTATGAGAAGATACATGCCTATCTGATTGCACATGGTTTTGAGAACAATTCAACTGAAAGCACCTTATACATTAAGCGTGCTAATGATGTGCTTCTGATCATTGTTGTCTATGTTGAGGAGATGTTGCTTACTGGTCCTATTGAGAATCATATTGTTGATTTTAAGGATGATTTGCATGCCTCATTTGAGATGTCTGATTTGGGGCATTTGCATCACTAATTGGGCATTCAGTTTATGCAAGTTGATGGTGGAATGGCTTTGTGTCAAAGGAAATAGATTGACACATTCTTGCAGTGTTTTGGCCATGAAGATTGTAAGCCTATTGCCACTCCTATGGAGACAGGTTTACGATTGAGTCTTCATGATGGAGATGCATTTGATGTTGTTCTCTATCAGCAGGTTGTTGGATGCTTGATTTACTTATGCATTACTCGGCCAGATATTCAATTTGCTGTCTCACAAATGAGCAGGTTTATGCATTGCCCAAGAGTCAAACATTGGCAGGCAGAAGCGCATCTTTCGCTACTTGAGTGGTACTCGGCTACTTGGGTTGTTTTATCCCAAGCGGGGCATAACTGCCAGATTTGCATGCTTTTTTTTACTCTGATTGGGCTGGTTGATATGACACTTGTGTGTCCACTAGTGGCTTTTGCTTCATACTTGGTAGCTCATGTATATCTTGGTTGAGCAAGAAGCAGCCTATTGTGGCCACTTCCAGTTGTGAGGCTGAGTATAGGGAAGCTTTCACAGCGAGTGTTGAGTGTGTGTGGCTCAAATGCCTTATGGCTGATTTGGGTATTGGTTAGTCTTATGCCACCACCATCTTCACTGACAGTCAGAGCGCATTGGCAGTTGCGAGGAACCATGTTCCATGCTCGCACTAAGCACATTGAGGTGCATTATCACTATGTCAAGGAGAGGTTCTCTTTTGGGGAGATCAGCTTGGCATATGTGCCCATGCAGGTGAAGATTGCAGACCTTTTCACGAAGGCTCTTCCTAGGGAGAAGTTTGAAGCTTTCTGCAAAGCTTTGGGCTTACTTCCTTTTGTGGAGTGATTGCCACATAGCTTGGCACTTCCTTATACATGAGTGTCAGCTCCTTGTTCACCGCATCACTCCCAGGGGAGATTTTTTGATATACTTAGGTAGTGATGTGTGTGAACACACTAGGACCGTCGGGGCACTTTTTTCCCTCTTTAGGAGGTTTTTTTCCCCCGGCTTGTATATACGCCTATTGCCCTAATGGGCTACTTATCTTTGTATATTCTCTAGTAATACATTCAATATTGTTTGTTGTGCTCCAAGCTTCTTCTCCTTCCTTGTATTGCTCGTGTGCTTCCGTAGACGTCTATCTCCAACACACACTCAATAAGTTTCTTCCATGTTGCAAGAAGCTTTGTTTGTGGTGACTTCCAAGTCTACTTTCGATCAAAGCCAACATTTAGGATTGACTAAGGTCTACACATGATTGAAACCAATTTATGGACATCATCCAAGATAAACAAGTACATGCAACCAACCAAATAAGGTATAAATTAACAAACCAAGATTTACACATACAAGGTTAACCAATTTATGTACATCTACAAAAAATTTCATATCTTTGAACACCATCAAGAGGTTTCACTTGTGTGGGCATCATCCAAAGTCTACATATATAACCATAAAGAATTTATGGACACAAGACAAAGCATTTAGATTTATGGATAAAAGTCAATTTAATCATACCAACCAAGATCATTAGACTCTAACTAAGATATACACATAAGGGAACAATCGATATCCAAAAATCAACTAAGCTTTTCACATTTTTGTACAGCAAACAAATTCTATATATGTATGGACATAAAGTCGTTGGAAGAATTAAATCCAAATACATAGACATACTATTATTAATATATTATGGCACTGATGTATGTGAACACACTTAGGATTGTTGGGGCACTTTTTTCCCTCTTTGGGATATTTCTTTCTCTTGTCTTGTATATACATCTATAACCCTAGTGGGATATTAACCTTGTCTTGTACATTCACTTAGAAATATACTTAGTATTGTGTTGTTATCCAAGGTTCTTCTTCTTCCTTGTATTATTTGCATGTTTTCATAGTCCTTCAACTCCAACAATTCGTATCAAAGCAATCCGTCACTTTTTTTTTTGAGACCTTTCTGGTCACAATATCAAAATTACATAGAATTTGGTGAGCATAGTCAAGGTCATTAGTAGTTCGAAGTAGCTTTGCTTTGTGGCATTAAAATTTTACTTTGACCTCATTTGAACCTCCAAACACTTTTGCAATGAGTGTGCAAATAATTTTCCAAACATATATAAAGATTTTGGTTTGCCAATGTGAGCACCTCAAATTTTATTACAAGTCTAATAGAGCATGATTTATTATTTGTGTAGCTATTGAGGATAAATTGGATGGTTCTAACTACCCATTGTGGGCATAATAATGTATCATTTATTGGTAGCAAAAGGCTTGTGGAATATTGTGCAGGGTGTTGAAATACATCCTACACATGCAAATTTTATGATAGGAGGTGATGAAGGTGGTATCAAAGATGATGATCTTAGATTTCACAAACCTACTACAGTTCCTATTGCACCTACTATAGAGAAACTTCATTGGGATGGCAAAGATGCATAAACACATGCATTGATAGCTTTTTCAATCAAATGTGGAATTATCCCCCACACTTGCTTATGTGAAATAGCAAAAGATGATTTCTATATTCTTACCACACTATACCATGCAAGAAATGAGGCTCTTGTTGCTTACCTTTGAAAGATGGTAAAGAGTGAGCATATGAATGAAGGAGATTCAATGGAGACTTTTCTAGCAAAAATCAATGATTTGAAAGAGTGGTTGATTTTTTTCGATGAAATCTCACCAGATAGTTCAATTGTGAAAAACCATTCTTAAGGGTCTTCTCGATTCTTATCAAGTGTGTGCTACTCTTTATTTTATGATGAAAGGCAACCCAAATACCTTAATCTTTGAGTTAGTCTTTGTTTTCTTGTAAGAACATCAATCTAGATAAACATGTCAATTATTCGTGTTGTAGATCAAGCTTTCTTAGGTGGTCAAAAGGGGGCAAAAATTTGATAATATTGCATAGTTAAAAAAGGAAGATAAAGATGATAAGAAAATATTAAAAAAAATTTACAAGTATCATAAGGCAAATGATCATGTCATCAAGAGCTATGACTCTATTTGTTTTTTAATACCATTTGCAACAAAGCATTATGGAAGATTTAGAAGGAAACATGTGCAGTCAACTTTGGCAAATTGCCCAAATGCCCAATTGACATCCACATTCCCAAACTCTTGAAGCATGGGGAATTTCAAATGATTTCACATTTTTTATTTAAATATGTAAATCTTTGACCAAAATCTGAGGTTATATGATAGATTAGACCATCTTATCTATTTTTATCCATTTGGATTTGATGCTCAAAGAAAAGGTTGCATACTTTTTCCACAAATCCTTTTATCCTTTTTCTGACACATTGTACAAGTCATTTAATGTCTTACTTTTTTCTATGTGTTTGATCGCACAAGAAAAGCGATTGATGATCTAGATGGATTTGAGACCTTTTGAAGTATAAGGTTTGGAATATATTAAAGAAATATAATTTTTTTCCAAGAGATTAAAAATATTCATCATGCGATGGTCTCTCCCTTAAAACCTCTCGTGACATATGCAGCATTATGTATCATTCATTTTGAAATCAAATGGAAGAATATAGTGCTTACAAAAACTACCTAAATTTTAATATTTTGCATCATTCTATTTGAATTTAAATCGCATCATGTTCAACACTTTATGATTTCATTTTTTATTATTGATGATTGTGAGTACTCGCCTATTTATTCTTATCATTTTGAGAAGGGGACTAAATTTTTTTAAGTTCAATTTCATGATGTGCCATTCTCTTCTAACTGAATGATACTAGTCATGCAATATTGGCTAGATCCAAAGGCCACATGTGCAAGTGCAAATCTTCTACAAATTTCAAATGTCCGATTTCAAAGCTGATCCAACAGTTTACAAACATTTGCGTATTTTTTCATCATTGCTATCAACCTAGCCACTTGTTCTCAAGCCAATCCAAGGTTCCAACATCACCTTCACTTTTGCCATTTCATCTTAGCCTTTTGATCTTTGAGGTAATCCAAGGGCTCTAAATGATTTTTTATCTTTTCAAAACCATTCTTGGAAGGAAAACTATGAATTCTAACTTTTTTTTGCATGCTTGACCATAAAAAAAACAAGGGAATCATATGCCTATCCTATGTTATTAAGGGACTAGAATGTGATCACCACCATCTTCTCATCGGCCCATCCCTAATCACTCCTTAATCTAAAAAGCCTATGCATGTTTCATTTCATCCCCTAATGTAGTTTCCTTTTCATGTATTGGTAAGTTACAGGATGTGATGACGTTTTTCATGTATTTGTACGTGATGAAGTTCTTTTACTATATCAACTTTACCTTTGCAATTTTTCATTCCAACGCTATTAGGCTCTCAAATTTCTTTCTTGTTCCCACGTTCATGCCCTTAGACACACTTTTCCTAATGTCCAAAAAGAATGTGTGTGTCTCTCCTAGATTTGTAGGCTACTTCTATCAAGGAAATCTTACATTGAAGGGGACATTTATAGGTATATAGTTTTCTATTCATTTGCTTCATACTTTATTATGTCAAAAGATGATCTAGGTTTGAGGTTTGCAGAAGCATGCGAACAACACAAGGAAGAAGCAGCTTGGAGCACAACACAACACTGAATGAATTACCAAGTGAATGTACAAAGCTAAGTAACCCATTGTGTAAATATGTTCGTAATGATCCTCGTTACGATAAAATGATCCAAGTATCTGGGTACCTTTCAAGTAGTGAAAGATATGCTTAAATGCATGCCAATGCTTGACACCTAGGCAATGCATAAACTTGCTCACTTGTGAGACTAAATATCAGGTCAAATTATGCATAAGTAAATCAACAATCCAATAGCATGCTGATAGAGAACAACATCAAATGCATCTCCACCATTATGAAGACTCAATCATAAACCTATTTCCATAGGAGTAGTAATAGGTTTGCAATCTTCAAAGCAAAAACACTGCAATAATGTATCAATATATTTTTTTTGACACAAAGCTATTCCCCCATCAACTTGCATAGATGGAATGCCCAAATAATGATGCAAATGCCCCACATCTGACATCTCAAAAGATGCATGCAAATCAGTCTTAAATTCATCAATATGCTTCTCATTAGGACCAATGAGCAGCATGTCATCAACATACACAATAATGATCATAAGTACAACATCTACACACTTAAAGGAGCATGCCAAGATTCAAGCATACTAATTGTTCAAACACTAACAAAATACATCAAAGGTGGACTATTTCAGAGTTGGAATAACTATGCACGGGAAGCACAAGTTTGGTTCATTATTTTCATATGCATAAAAATGTTGGACCCAACTTTTTGTTCTTATTCTAAATTGAGCTTTATTTTGTAAAGAAAATCATTCTTTTTGAAATTTTATTATTTAAATATGTTTCTTGAATGGTTGTAATACAAAGATTGAATTTCATTGCTCTACCTTAGAGAAATCAATAAAAATCAATCTTCATCTTACAAGCAATTATATTAAATAATCAATACTAATGGATTGTTTTTTATGATTCGTATGGATGATAAATGTGGGAATGGAAGTTTTCCATTGGGTAACTCAATCTAGGGAGTGAATCTAGAAATCCATTTATTGAGTGCATATCACCTTGATAATAACCACAAAGTATGAGAATCTTCTACTAAATCAACACATTTATGTCTTAC
>CM035428.1:175724441-175744441 GCA_020310875.1 Ceratopteris richardii | reverse complement strand
TGTCATATTTAGATTTTCTTTCAGATTTATGAAGATTTGCCAAACCAACGGGACATAGAATTATGTGAGCAAGGAGGGGAAACAAATCTTCATTCAAAACCTTATGGTGAACATGTTTTTGACTTCTTGTATTTGTATATTTTGTGTTATTTTGATAGGTGCAAATGAAGGAATGTGACTAATACTTGATCAGCCTAGCCAACCTCGAGAGTTGAGGAAGTATGCTAGAGTCTACAGACTATTTCATGGCATTTAATGTCAATGCTATCATCACTTTGTTTGTCTCTATCCTTCCAATCAAATATTTGGTTGAGAAGAGTATGGGATGTATGAGTTCTCCTTATGGGAGTGCTCTTCATGTACAAAGTTGCTATGTCTATTTGTGGACATTTGGCATGATCTATTGAAAATTATGCAAGTACCTATATCAAAAAATAATTATCAGATATTATTAGCCAACAAAATATATACATACTTGGCATATATCCTTGTGTCAAAATAGGAGGGGATTATTGGAAATGGAAACCTTCCATAAGGTCCAAAAATGGTCAAATTTTTCAAGAACTTTTATTTGAGATTTGGATAGTATTCTTCAAAAGTTATCTATTGACATATGGCACATGCAATTTGGCTTGAAGGTCCAAAATTCAAACCTATAACTCACATGAAAATTTCGAAAAGCCTATAACTCACATGCACAAATCAAAAAATGGAAAAGCAAAAGAAGCAAATTTTCATGGCAGATTTTTGTTAGCACTTTAAAGCTATAAAAACACAAGGATCGATAAAATTAATCATCACTTCTAAGTGAACAAGCTTAATGATTGACTAGAGGAGATATCTCTTCAACCTTGGAGGAGTTGGAATTAGGGTTTTCTCCTTCTTCAACAAGCAAGGAAATAGCTTATATGTGTTGTATTTCAACCATATTTTTGAGGCAACAACTTAAAGCTCATCTATGCATGGAGGAGATCATCTTCATCACATGTAGATTATGAAGTTATGAAGAAAGGTAGAAGTGTGAGAAGTGGAGAATGACATGCCTAGGACTGAGCTCCTAGCCTATTTATAGCCCTTGCCTCGTCACCATCTAGAGTTCTCTCTAAGGTCCCTCTACTCATCTGGCCATCATCAGTAGGTCCTCGTATGAACTCTCTGGCTTTTGGCCTTGGCTATCCCCCGAGCAAGGAACTTCTTGTTCCTCCAAGCATGTACATCTCTGGAATATAACACCCCTTCTAAAGATCATTATCCTCAATGATATAGAAGGAGCTAAAAACCTGGGAATCAAAATCTGTGATTCCAAATAAGAAGAGTAGAGTGTGCTAGGTGTCTGAAATACTAGATAATCAAAAAGTAGACAACTTGTCTCTCTGTTTCATATCTAGCATTTCCACTAATAAATAGTAATCCTTGCCTTGGGCATACTATAGGAATCCCTCTGAGGCCCAATGAGACCCTATGTGTGTAGCATAAGGACTCGGAATATCCTCGGACTCGCTATGCCTAGACCTTGACCACTAACATGTGATAGCTTGTCACCTATAGAGACCTTGGCAGCTTGCTCTTGTCTCCTTGAAATAACCACTGACAGCTTGTCACATGGTATAATTGAGCAAAATCTCTTACTCCACTAGAGTAACAAAAAATACTATGCTCAGCAAAAACAATTTGATTATGTCCAACTCTCTGTGGAAGAATACTAAAAGAAATGGAAATCTTTTCCTAGTGTTTAATCTCTAAGCTCAAGTAACTCTGCTTGATTTATTGACTGTAATGAAATAAAACTCAAGAAAATCTCATCACGATCCAAACTATGAATCCAAGATGATAATCTATCAACGATCCAAACTATGGACCAAAATATCAATACGTCAATCTATCAAGTATGGGTCAAGATATCAATATGTCAATGATCCAAACTATGGACCAAAATGTCAATCTGTCAATGATCCAAACTAATCTTCTCTCCCATACCATTTGTCCTACACCTAGGTAGAATGCAAAGTTTGATGTCCCATACCACCAAACTTTATACCCCACATAGATGCATGTATGAGATTAAAGTCGAACACTTCTCTCAAAAAATACAAGAATAAATCAGTGAGTACTCACAACCATAAATAATAATAATGAAATCATGAAGTGTTCCTGAAGTGTTTCTAATACAATCTCAGAGTCTTCTCTCATATACCATCTGTCCTACGCCTAGGTAGAAGTTCCAAAGTACATGCTTGGAGGAACGAGAAGTTCCTTGCTCGGGGGATAGCCAAGGCCAAAAGCTAGAGAGTTCATACGAGGACCTAGTCATGATGGCCAGATGAGTAGAGGGACCTTAGAGACAACTCTAGATGGTGACAAGAAAGGGCTATAAATAGGTTGGGAGGCGAGTCCCAGGCATGTCATTCTCCATGGAACACACGAATCCATGGCTACGTGCATTTTCCTTCTCATGAAGATGATGAGGATACCCCCAATAACATCAAATCTTTACATCTTCATCCTACCTTGCCCTCCATGGATCTCTCTTTTTCCCTCAAGCTCTGATACCAAATGTGAGAAGTGGAGAATGACATGCCTGGGACTCACCTCCCAACCTATTTATAGCCCTTGCCTCATCACCATCTATAGTTCTCTCTAAGGTCCCTCTACTCATTTGGCCATCATGAGTAGGTCCTCGTATGAACTCTCTGGCTTTTGGCCTTGTCTATCCCTCGAGCAAGGAACTTCTCGTTCCTCCAAGCATGTACATCTCTGGAATATAACAAGAGAAGCATGTGTACTTATGTGCATAATTCTATGCTTCTTTGTAACATTCATGTACTTCATCTTTTAAAATATATGATATATTTGTAGAGCCTTGCTCCTTAATCTCTCTATGATTTGTCTATTCTCTCGTTGCTATTTCATTTATGTCTCTATATTGATTGTGGACCTTAAAAACCAATAATGGAGTCTATGAAAAATGAAGTGTGTGTGTGTGTGTATGTGAAGTATTTTGATGGCGATGCACCGCAGTGCGCTCTCCTTCTTGAGAGCTCCACGACGATATGCTCGGATTAGAAAACTGAGCTCCTAAGGCTGCACGCAATACTCCGCACAGAGGCTGCAGAATACATAGAAAACACAGTACATAGGGAGCAAGAAGACAGACTTCTTAGGTCTTACAAATGCGGTCAAACTTACAGTCTGTGACTGACCAGGCCACTATATGTTTTATTAAAGAACATATACCAAGAAGTGTCCGGTGGCCATTTGGCCTTTCACATGGACACTAACGGTAACAATCTCCCACTAAAGGCCAATATGGCCAGAGTAACTATGGGAGAAAAATAAAGAATGAGAAAGAATACCTGAGTGTAAGTATACAAACTATACCTCCCACCTGATGGGCATGTTACACAGTATACAAGTGACTGCGTAAGATCAAGAATCAAGTAACCCCCATCAAGTGACAACAGTGTTGAAAGTTATCGTGTGGTAGAGCTTTAGTCAAAGCATCTGCAGCATTATCTCGAGTGTGAACCTTCTCAAGAATAATGCTCTCAGTGGCTAAGCAATCTCTAACAAAGTGATACCTCACCTCAATGTGCTTGGTCTTTGCATGATAGACCGGATTCTTAGCCAAAGCAATGGCACTCTAACTATCACTGAGCAAGCAAGGTACATGTTGAGATAAACCCATATCACAAGCAAGACGAGAAAGCCACAATGCTTCCTTACATGCCTCACTTGCTGCAACATACTCTACTTCTATGGTGGAAACAACTGTACATTCTTGAAGATGAGATCTCCAAGAGATAGCACCTCCAGCAAAATGAAAAATGTACACTGATGTAGACTTACGATTGTCTACACAACCAGCATAGTCAGAATTTGTGTAACCAATAATGGATGCTTTCCCTCTACCTAAGCATAGACACTTGTCCTTAGTGCCACTCAGATATCTCAAAATCATCTTGACCGCTTCCCAATGTTTCTTGCCAAGATTAGACATATATCTGCTCACAACTCCCACTGCAAATGCAATGTCTGTTCTCGTAGCTACCATAGCGTACATGAGACTACCAACACCAGACTGATAGGGAATTTTGGTCATGAATTCCTTTTCCTCATCTGATTTGGGGCAGTCATCCTTGCTCAATTTCACATATGTGGGTAAAGGTGTACTCAATGCCTTTCCACCCTGCATATTGAACTGGTGAAGTACTTTGGATATGTACTCACTTTGAGACAAGTATATGCATCTTTTACTCCTATCACGAGTAATGTGCATGCCAAGAATATGTTTGGCATCCCCCAAATCCTTCATATCAAATGTCTGACTCAACTTCTTTTTGAGAATTGACAAATCATAAGAGGACTTCCCAGTAATCAACATATCATCGACGTAAAGTATCAAGCATATCAAGCTACCTTCAGAGCATCTCTTTGGGTAGAGACAATGATCCTCATTGCTCCGAGAATAGCCTTGGGACTTCATAAAAGCATCAAACTTTTGGTACCATTGTCTAGGAGACTGTTTAAGTCCATACAAGCTCTTCTTGAGCTTACAAACTAGACTTCCCTTGCCAAGAACTACATAATCCTCTAGTTGTTCCATATAGATCTCATCTGTAAGATCTCCATGCAAAAAAGTTGTTTTCACATCCATTTGGACTAGCTCTAAGTCCTCCATTGCAACGAATCCAAGCAACATGCGCAAAGTAGTCATCTTGACCAATAGAGAGAAGATTTCCTCAAAATCAACACCATGTTGTTTCTTAAAACCCTTTGCAACAAGTCGTGCTTTATATTTTGGAGAAGCACTATCTGATGTGAATTTCAGCTTATATACCCATTTACATGGTAAAGCTTTCTTGTCCTTTGGCAAAGGTACTAAGTCCCAAGTACCATTCTTGTGAATAGAATCCAACTCACTCTTCATGGCACGCTCCCACTTGACATGATCCTCTGTCTGCATGGCCTCTTTGTAGCAAGAAGGCTCACTGGCATCTGTTAGCATAACAAAATCTAAACCTGGAACATATCTATCAGGTGGATGTGAGACACGTGCAGAACGTCTCAATGATTGCTGAACAGGAACATGTGCAGACTGATCTGAATGGACATTCTCTTGAACATCCCTATGTGCAGCATTTTTATGCAGGCTAACCGGAGGACTAGTATCCTCAAACACCACTCTTTTCACTTCAACCTCCTTAATGGGTTGTTTATGCATCTTAGACTCATTAAAAATGACATCACTACTTCTGATCACTGACCGTGTTTCAGGATCCCATAAGTGATATCCAAATTGTCCTTCTCGACCATATCCAAGAAAAATGCATTTCTTTGACTTATGGTCCAACTTTTGTCTAAGATTATTGGGTATATGAACATATGCTTCACACCCAAAAACTCGAAGATGGTCATAATATGGTGGTTTCCTTGTCCATAACTCTTGTGCCACTTTCATACCTTTGGCAGTACTAGGTGAAAGGTTAATCACATGAACTGCAGTCAATACTGCTTCTGCCCAAAAACCTTGTGAGAGGTTTGCATGATGCAACATAGAGACTACTCTATCTTGAATAGTTCTATTCATCCTCTCAGCTACACCATTCTATACTGGGGTATAAGGAGTTGTAAACTCTCTACGAATCCCTCTAAACTGACAAAAAAGGCTGAATTCATGTGAGGTATACTCATCCCCATTATCTGAACGTAAAGTCTTAAGCTTAGTTCCTTTTTCAGTCTCAACTGAAGAAAGCCATTTTCTGAAAGTAGGGAATACATCATCCTTTGATTTGATAGGATATACCCAAAATTTTCTAGTAGCATCATCTATGAAAGTGACAAAGTAAAGAGAACCACCTAAGGACCTAGTGGGCATAGGACCACACACATCTGTATGAACGAGATCTAAAGGCTGAATTGAAGAGTCAATGTGCGTTCTATGCACATTTCTACTTTGCTTTCCATATTGACAATGCTCACAAAATGAAAAATCAAAGAAAGATAACACAGGTAAGTAGCCAAAACGAGAAAGATTTTCCATTCCACTACGAGATATATGCCCAAACGACCATGCCAAATACAAGCCATAGGCTGTTCAATAACAGCTAACAAGTGTTCTTTATGTGATACAAATAAAGGATAAAGTGAGCCAACTTTGCTTCCCTTTTGCAATAACCATATTACCCTTTGATATACGAAAGGACTGAGCATAGAAGACCACCTTGTAACCAAGGTCATCAAGTTGACCAACTGACATCAAACTGCGTGATAACTGAGGTACATGGCATACATTATGCATAGTAAATTTTGAACCATCAATGAACTGCACAACCACATCTCCAATCCCCACAACATCACACTGGTAAGAGCCACCAAGTTTCACGATACCAAGAGACTTTGCTGCATAATTAGAGAACCAGTCTCTATGTGGTGTCACATGGAAAGAAGCACCAGAATCTAGCAGCCAGGTGTGAGAAAGAGAATCAGCCATAAGTGCCTCAGATGGCACAGTACAATCAAGTTTCAACAATGTTTAACATGCCCATCAACATTCTGTCATTTACCTTTAGCATTCTTTAATGCATAACAGTCTTTCTTCATGTGTCCTTTCTTATGACAATAATGGCATTCGATATCCCTCTTCCTTGATTTACTTCTACTCTTATTCCGTTGACCATTCTTTTCCTTGTTCTTGCTCTTGTCACGTTGCTGATTCTTTCCTTGGTAAGGATCGCGAACATTATATGCATCTCCACTCTGAGTGCCAACCATAGATTTTTTACGAATCTCCTCACTCAAGAAGGCTCCACATATGTTATCATAGACGAGTTTACCACCAGGTGCATTGTTGCTAATAGTTGTGCAAAACGTATCCCATGATGATGGCAGGATGCATAACAGAAATACTGCTTTCATTTCATTATCCATATCCATTTTTTGAGCCTGTAACTGGGAGAATATAGCATCAAACTCATTTAGATGAGCAGCAACACTATCTGTGTCCTTCATACGAAGGTCATATAATTTTGTCATCAGATACACTTTATTTGATGTGGTCTCTTTTTCATATGTATTGCATAACTTCTTCCAAAGCTCCTCTACACTTTCACAGTCTAATACTATGAAGTAAACATTATCTGCCAGGTGCAAGCGAATGGTAGACTTGGCCATTTCATCTAACTCATCCCAATCATCTTCATCCATGTCAGCAGGCTTCTTTGAAATCCCATTTACTGGCTTCCATTGCCTCCTTTGAATCAGCACATCTTTAATCTGATTCTTCCATAGAGCAAAGTTTGTGCCATCAAATTTTCGGATCTCAAAATGGTCTTTGTCGTGCAAGTTATAGCTCCTCCTCGGAACACTAGCACTAGACCCTGATCCACCGGATGTGCCTGAGACCTCTGATGCCATGATGGTAGAGAACTGAATAGAATGATAATGGAGCTAGAAGAGTCCAAACACCAACAAATAAGTGTATCAAGGAGTAAATCGACCACTGTATAGTTGACTAAACCAGAAATCTGGAAAACTTTTGCCAGAGTATCCTCTGCAAAATTAGCATATGACCAGTGTCAGAGTATCATAAAACTGCAAGTACTAACATGTCTACCTGCATACTGAATCACTAACTCCACTGCATATAATCAGTTACCCAATAGAAGCCAACTAGGCTTATCGAGCACCTATGAACAACTATCATACATCTCCTATGGCGAGGCTGGGTAAGTCTTCCACCTGCATCACTGAAGAGACCCCAACATCTCGGTGTCTCCCAGTTAAGAAAACCTCACCAAGACCCTCTTTATCGAACGTAAAAGGCTTTATGCAAAGAACGTAACCGCTATATCAATGACCACATGGACGTACATAAGCGGTATCCACAAAAGCGTACATGGTGTGTATATGCTCAATATATGTAGTAAAATGACACTAAAAAGGCTGAATACACAGCCCAAAAACTAGCCAATAACACCTGCAAGTGTTTGTCAACTCTGATGTTTTAGGCACCAAAACTGAAAACCTCTCGAGAAACCTATAGTTTTACGAGTGTGGGTGAAAATACAGCCCCAACGGTTGATATTTATTCTTTGAGAAGTACAAAGAACACTCTTCTTGATGTTCTTGGACCTGTGTGAAGAGAACTATGTGCGAAAGTACTCCAAAATGGCTCCAAAAGACACCCCAAAAATGCTTCAGAAATAGGCTTTGAAAGCAAAGAATGAAGCTTTGAGGGACCAAAACTTGTTCAAGGTAATGTCAACCTTAGTCTTTTCCCTTCTTCAGACACCACAAGAGTGTAGCTTAGTGGCAAGAGATTGCCACAGTAAAGCGAGCTCTGGGGAGAACAGTACTGGGATGGGTGACCTCCCGGGAAGTACCGGGAACCTCTATATTCCTTGATCATTGAGGTCCTCCCTCGTGCGCAGCCAACGGCGCCAACGGTGACTCGGATGACAAGGTATGCCAAGGTCTATGCCTTGGTGGCCGCCTTGGTCGTAAGCCTTGGAGAGATCCTTTGGGGGGGGGGGGGGGGGGGGGGGGTGCTCGCTTCGCTCGCACAAAAGGAACAAAGCTTTTGCCTCGAACTGCTCTGATACCAGTGAAGTATTTCGATGGCGATGCACCGTAGTGCGCTCTCCTTCTCGAGAGCTCCACGATGATATGCTCGGAGTAGAAAACCGAGCTCCTAAGGCCGCACGCAGTACTCCGCACAGAGGCTGCAAAATACGCAGAAAACACAGTACACAGGGAGCACGAAGACAGACTTCTTAGGTCTTACAAATGCGGTCGAACTTACAGTCTGTGACTGACCAAGCCACTATATGTTTTATTAAAGAACATATACAAAGAAGTGTCCGGTGGTCATTTGGCCTTTCACATGGACACTAACGGTAATAGTACGTGTGTGTATGAAAATGTATCGATCGGGTGAATCATATCCTATGAGATATGAGAGTGAAAAATAGTGAGTGTCTTATGATTTTTTGTATGAAAATGATGATTGCATCATTCATTAAGGTGAAAGACAAGTCAATTTGTTTCTCTTCAAAAGGAAGACCAAGGCAATGTGTGATACAGGAAATCCAAACAATGCTAGAGAAATCTTCATTTACTATTTCTCGTATCCTTTTGCGATTTGAGACATTGTCTATGATAACTTGTACCAAGTGTTCAGCCCAATCTCAAGGATACAGATCCTTGGACCTCATGTTCTCAAATATAAAATCCCTAATGACATGAAGCCTTCCACTACTAACATCAATGGCTCATAGAAATTATGTTTCAAGACAGTTCGAGACCAGTATATTGATGATATGATGTCTCCTAGTGTCACTCCATCCATCAAATGTGATAGAGCAACCACAGGTCTTCGACCCTAATGGGCTCTAGTTATAATTCTATCTAGTTTAGGGTTAAGAG
The DNA here is from genome assembly GCA_020310875.1 of Ceratopteris richardii. Classification (NCBI taxonomy): domain Eukaryota; kingdom Viridiplantae; phylum Streptophyta; class Polypodiopsida; order Polypodiales; family Pteridaceae; genus Ceratopteris; species Ceratopteris richardii. The sequence goes on along the minus strand of CM035428.1, from coordinate 175,735,018 downwards.
TTTAAGATCATTTTCTTCATCTAACATGGTTCCATGAGGTCTATTATACTCCCCTCCATGCAAAACATTACAAGGAACAACCTAGGCTATAGTTTTAATCATTCTTCTCCAATCCTCTATCCTCATCATGTTGAACGACAAGTTTCATTGAAGAACGCATCATTCGATATCAATATCTACAACTTTTTATCGTTGCTTCTAGTAATGCATAGGACAAAAAAGAGGAATGTAAGTTCCCTTGCCTAGGTTTATACATAAGAAGAGGATGTGCACGAGGGGTTGAGAACGCATCGCATTCATCTATTGGGAGATTGTGTAAGCCTTCTTCATACATTGACTAGGAGAAGAATCAACTTCATCCATTAACTCAATATATGTAGCTACCATCTCACTACAATGAGCTTCCTTCCTTTATTGAGCAAGGTGATGCTCATGTTGTATAGCCTCAACAACTTTTGGAGGAATCCAGTCACATGTGGTTATCCCACCATCTCCTACACCACATACATTATTTATGTATCTTATTGTGGTAGTAGGAAAATTCCTACCATACTTTTTGCATATCCATTTCTGTGTACCAGACTTGGATGCACTTGAACCACTAGCCAAAGCATGGCTCATGTTACATACATCCCAAAACTGGACCTGAAACGATACATAATGCCTCACATAGATTTATTTTTTGGGCTCACTAATAAATTATGAGAACAAGTGCTAAGGCCTAAGGTTGTAAGCTCAACTTCCAAGAATCAATATTATTGTATACTTGCTTCTTCCTCACAACTATATTAGGGGAAACATTTGTGAGAGGGTTCACTTGCAAAGGGTATGGCTGAAGGCAAGGGTAGGCTGGACTGTCACAATCTCATACTTGCACACTTGCAAAGGGTGTGGTGGAATGGCATGCACAAGGCACATGCCAGCTTCGATGAAAAGGCTAACAAATGGGCATGAGTATCAAAAATGGTCCTATCTATGTTTTCATCATAATAAACCGGAGCATACTACATGTAAGGGTCACTATAGAACCGTATCAAACCAGATGCACCTACACCATCCCCTAAAATAAAATCATCACTAATGACTTTCAAAACATCTAGTAAATGTGGATCTTCCATTTGTGCTTCCTTTATCGCTCGCAATAGTGAGCGTTCTAAGACTCTGAAGCTGATCTTATACATTATTCATGATAATGCATCAACCACTATGTTCTTTTTTTCATTTTCTATAAAGAATTTCCATGTGAAATTCTTGCATAAGCTCAGCCAATCTGCCTGCCTTCCACGAGATCTAGTTGGCTTTAGAGATACTTGAGTGTATGGTGATTTGTACATGCCTTACATTTTGCACCATACAAGCAGTACCTCCAGACTTTAAGTGCATGTACTTTTGCATATAGCTCCTCACGCACATGCCAATTGCACTTTGCACTTGAAAGCTTCTTGCTTTCAAAAGCTATTGGCCTTCCATCTTGGCTAAGAACAGCCCTTATGGCTATGCAGCTAGCATCATCCTCTAACTCAAAGGGTTTCCCTAGATCCACTGGTTTTGAGTATTGAAGAACTTGAAATAGCTTGTTTCATTACTCCAAAACCATATTGTTTCTCTTGCTTCCACTCCAAAGGCATCTTTTCCTCATGCAAGTTGGTGACAATGATTGCTATGAATGAATAAGCTATAAATTTTAAAGTAAAACCCTAAAGGTCCTAAGAATAATCTTAGCTTCCCCTCATCTTGAGGAGTAGGTGATCCTAAAATGACTGAGACTTGGGATCCATCTGGATTCCATCATTCGAGATGACATGTCCTAAATACTCTATCTCAAATAAAAGCCATTCACTTTTCGATCGATTCACATACAATTGCATTTCTTTAAGCTTACTCAAAACGGTTCTTATTTTACTTTCATGTTTATCATCTCATCTACTATACATTAGTAAGCCATCCACGAAGTGAATAACAAACTTCCCAATAGACAATATCAAAACATGATTCATCAACATCATAAAAGTTGCATATGCATTTATAAGACCAAAAAGCATGACAAGATGTTCATGATACATGAATCTCCTTTGAAAAGTAACTTTATATACATCCTCTTCTCAAACGCTAATATGGTGGTATCCACTTTTCATATCATTTTTTGTTAAATACACCAACTCCACCTAGAGCATTGAGAAGATCATCAATCAAGGTATTGGATACCTACGTTTTGTGGTGATTTTATTAACTGCATGATAATCAATGCACGCCCTAAAAGTTCCATCCTTCTTTTTTTACAAGTAATAATGGCATAGTGAAAGGGTGAGTGATTGGACCTAATCAACCCTTTTTGTAGATATTTGTCCACAACCTTGCAAACCTGGTTTCCATCTTGCACACTCATCCGAAATGGTGCCTACACCATGGAACTTGCATTGACAACCAATGCAATCCAATGCTCTTATCTTCCTACAGGAGGTAAACCACATGGTAATTCTCTTTTAAATAACTCTTGGAACTCTACTCTCACTTATGCTGAAAGTGATTGAGCATCCTAATTAGAACTTCCTTAAAATTGATAATCCATCCTTGGCACAACCCTAGATGAGTACACAAAATATAGAAGGGAAAAAAAAACTTACTCCATTTCAATATTTTGGTTGTCAAGACCATTTGTAGATCTGGCTCTCCAAAGATGAGCACCCTTCTATCATCATGCTTGAATGGATACACGAGAATAAAAATCAATCATTGGTTGTTTCTTAGGAGTTCATTGCTTACTCATAACTATGTCAATTCAACATATCTTCATAAAGCAAGATCTGTATCAAAAGCCCAACCACTCATGGTTCCCATATGTTTGTGCCCTTTCCATCAGTAAACTCCGGTTATAGCCCGACTCCACAATGTCTAAGTGAAGCCTTCTAATGAGTCGAGAACTAATGTCGTTAGGTGTAGAGCCCGTATCATGGATTTCCTCATCACTATGACCTAGCTACCTATCATGGAACCATTATCTCTTTTGTGCCACTGGAGAAATTACATCAGCTCACACCATCGGTATCTTTTTTGTCACTGTAATCGCTATGATGGAAGATGGTGTCATGGAAGGAGAATCCATCAAGTCCTTGTCCTCCATTTCCATGTTGCTTCTAGTGGGATTCAATACCATGGCTACATAAATCTTCTTTTTTAAAGGCTTTATTTGTGTCTATGCTTCCCTCATGACCCATCACATAATGACTTTTTCATAGCCTCTTTCGTTGTTATGACGTAAGATTTATAAGATCTCTCAACCATAGCAAAAACTTTGCATTTGTTCCCAAACACCCTCTTGATCATATGCACCTTCTTAGCCTCTTTCAGAGGTTGTGCATTGATCGTGGTGCTAGAAAGGGTCAAAAGTGGTCTCCTCACCCTACCACATGAAGACTTATGGCCCTCATTACTCCTCTTATGGCCGTCCTCACAGACAAGGGCAAATTCAATAGCCCAAGCTAGAGCCTAGCCCTTCTCCTTCTTAACAAGGAGTCTAATGGTCTCTCACATAAACTGAATTTGTTCCTAGACATCATCTTCATCGTATGCACTTCTCAGCCTCTTTTGAAGATTGTGCAATGATTGTGATGCTAGAAAGGATCAAGAGAGCTTGGCTTGCCTCACCCATGAAGACCTTTGGCCTTGAGTACCACTCTTATGGCCAAGCTCATAGACAAGGGAAAACTCAATAGCTTGAGCTAGAGTCTAGCACCTCTTCTTTTGTAACAAGTGAGGAATCTATGGACCTGGAAAAACTAAGGATATAAGTCAGGCACCTTGAAGAAGACCTCTCGATACATATCCACATACTCTTGAAGCATCTGGTTCTTTTGACTAATGAAGAGCCAGGTGTCCAATGCTCTAGACTGCTCATTTGGGAACACAAATTTACAGTAAAACTACACTTTGAAATCTGCCCAAGTATGTGGCTTTGTCCTGTGATTCTCAATCTCTTGCCACCACCTTTGGTTAGCTTCCAGGACTCTCTAAGAGGACACATAGATGATTGTGTGTATATCTCACCTCCTATCCATTATAATCTCTTCCTCTATAAATGGATAGTCTCTGGAGTGGTCTTTGAGGCCATCATCCATATTCACTCTACAATCTATCTCTAGCAACTTGGAATATCCTCCAAGCTAGGGACCTTGGCTAACTAACCCTTGTCCCATACACACATAACGATGGCCAAGTAGGTCTAACGTCTAACACCTTGTATATAAATTTTAGCACTAAAACTGTGCTGAAATTTACATTAGTCTATTATTTCTTTAATACATCATTGTTTGTTTATTTCCTTAGCATTCAAAAGCATCACTCCAAAACAGCAGCAGCAGCAATGTGAATGTCAGATACACGAATACTCTTGGATGTGCTGCTGATTGAAGCAGACATGTACTATCCAGAAGGCATTCTCCTCTTCATAATAAAAGCATCATATTAGCTCAGGTATGCTCTGCTACAGAAGCAAAATGCCAATCTTCATATAGATGTTACTCTCAGGAATCCAGATTACCATGGGATCGATGCCTGGTATACAACACTACTCAGACAGAGTCTCATAGAAAGACCATGCTTACAAAACTTACTTTCTATGGACCATGCTTCCAAACTTACTTTCTATGGCCTGTAGCTGATAACAATATCTTACATGTTAACTGCAGCATTCAGAATGTCTATGGTAATGTTCATGCTTTATTAACTGTAAAGATATCTATCACCCCAGCACCTGTGTCGGAAACCGATGTGACATTTGGTTTTTTGAATTCTTTTACCCGTTTGACTGTACCCAGCACCTGGACCCCACCTGTGGCTCCAAGGGGCTTTCATCTGATTATGCTACACACCGTGATGATTTTAAGAAACAACATATATAGCTTACAATGTATATTCCCGTTTCAACTCTCTTCATTTATGACAGTCATGCACTAGAGCTTCATTCGTATCACCATTACTGAACCATTCTCCCATATTTTGCCTGGTTTTTTAGTATTGCAATGGAAGTGCTCAATGTCATGGAATCCATGCATTAAGCTGGGGCCAAATAAACATCAGCTTGAACACTACAAAATGGCATCCAAGAATGATGCCTTCTTCAAGGTAAATGGCCCAAAATTTAAGCAATTTCAGGATAGAGACGTTATGAGACAAAGATAAGAAAAGAGAAGGATCAAATTAGAAGGAGATTATAAATTGTCATATGAAGCCAGAGATCTCTCAAAATTCTTTATCGCAAATGCAAATATCAAATCTATCTGCAACACAAGAACTGATTCTTTGGTGCAACTTTATATTATCTGACAAGCACGTTGTAGCACATGACTCCAGGAGGATAATCTCTCAAAATTTCAAAAAGCTTGGGAATCAGTCAAATAATCTTCTTTCATGTAAAACTTGGAATCATCTTACTTAAGGACTTTTTTGCTTCTCGAATATCATCCTCATCAAGAACCTCAGTGTCCTCACTTGATGCATCATCTTCTGTGACATCATCCTCACCCTCTGTAAACACTTGACTGGTACACTGTCTCTTTGTTGGCATGATTTCCTGCAATTCCTTGGAGTAAATCCACTTTACTCTTTCTGCTTCGGAAAGCATATCAGACCAGAAATCTGCCTTTATTGTTTTTCCAAACTGAGCTTCACGGTTAACAAGCTCACGAACTGCACGTGGTACATAATCCCAACTGTCCATTATCTTCTTGATGCTCTACAAAATTAGGTCAATCCAAATCATGCAAGTCTTTAAATACAAAAACATTTCTTGAATCTTTTTGTTCTTACATCAACAAATTAATGTGGTAATGCAGCCTATCCAAAGAAATTAAAATATTCAGTGGCCAGGGAACCAGGGTGAAAATTTTGGGGGAGGGAAACAGGGGGAAGGGAAGAGTTGTTTTTTTTTTTTTTTGCGTGCGTGCGCCCGCGCGCGCGCAAAACCATGTAGTAAAGAAGCTTGACCATGTAGGTCTTGTCTTGCGTGCGTGTGCGTGTGCGCGTGGGTGTGCGTGTGCATGTGTGTGTGTGTGTGTGTGTGTGTGTGTGTGTGTGTGTGTGTTGGGGGTTGGGGGGGGGGGGGGCGGGTGTGAGTGGGTGGGTGGTGGGTGTCTCTCTCTCTTTTTTCTTTTTTTTTTTTTTTGGTGGTGGTGAAAAAAAAAGGTGGGGGGGGGGGGGGGGGGGGGAGGGGAGAGAGAGAGAGAGAGAGAGAGAGAGAGAGAGAGAGATTTTTAACGTCTTTAGAAGGCCGAACTCGACCAGAAAGAATCAATGTATAAAGGTTATGTCTCCGGTCAATCAGAAAGACAAAGTGTGCTGAAAATAAAACTGATGATAATACAAGGTAAATTGAGGATCTATGTGGCCGAGCCCTCCTTATATAGATGCTTAAGGGCAACGGATTTGAGGCAGTTACAGATTAATGATGTCATCGATGATGTCAATGGTCGAAAAAAGGTCTTTGGATGTCAAAACAAGGCAAGTGAACAGTCGTTCTTAGGGTTTTGGCACGTTTTGGACGCAATGATCATGTCAGATTTTCCAAATTCTTCATCAATCATGAGATATGAGAAGCCACATGATATCTACGATTTAGGATGGTTTGTCGTGTGTCCATGACATCACCTCCACCTCAAGCGACGAGTTCAACAAGAAGCAATGATGTGATCTTAAGATCCTCTAGGACTTGAATCTTCATAGCCCATTGTCTTTGTAGAGTTCTTGACATATGGTACTAGAGCACGATGATAATGGATATCCATGATGAAATTGAAAGGGGTTTTCAAAACCTCAACAAGATGGAACTTAATTGGCTTCCACTTTGCATAATAAGAACTATAGTTCATGTAGCCGCTTGTCGAACCTCCATTCAAAAAAACTATGGTTCCTATGCCTTTTACTATAAGAGTCGGGCTATTAGCACAAGAACCATCACATTTGGTTTAATAGATGATATGATTTGGAACAAGCTAAGGTGAGGATTCATGTGCTTTGATGCACCACTATCAAAGAACCAATCTATAGACTTTTTGAATCTTCTGAAACTGTGGAAAAGACAATCTTCCTCAAGTCTATGGTATTTGATGTTTCAACCGTGTTCTATCTACCGCATTACCAGAGTCTCTTTTTGTATTTGATGTTTCAACCTGTTTCTATCTACCGCATTACTAGAGTCTCTTTTCTCTTTTTCTGATCATCTATAGCATTACTAGAGTCTCTTTTCTCTTTTTGTAGCATGAGTCATGTAATGTCCAAATTTCTTACAACAGAAACAATTTCCTTTCTTAAAGATCTTTTTCTTCTTTTCAAAATCATCGGGATATCTTCAAAATCAAATTCACTAGGATGATCTTTATTTGGTTTAGAGTTGCAAGTTTAACTAGAACTAGAACTCTTCTTGGAATTAGAGCTACTCTTATTCTTCTTTGTACCTTTGCCTTTTTCTTTTGTAGGTAGAGCTCTCGGCTAAGTCACTCATGGTCTCCTGTAATTCATAGTTTAATCTAGATTGTTCTTCTTGAAGCAAAAGATTTTGCAACTTTTTATAGGTGACCAGTGTAAGTGATAGAGAAAGTTCTCAAGAAAGACATGTAAAACCGAGGCAAAAAACTAAGAGTGATGATCACAAGCTCATCATTCTCTATAATATATCTATTGATCAATTAGATCTTAAATTCTAGTTATATGGGCGTGAACAAAGCTTCCTTCTTCCATTCTCAAGTTATGAAGTTGTCGTTTCAAATATTGTTGCGATGCTATTAAGCAAGATGCTCTTCAAAGTCGAATCACAATGTTGCATACCAAGGTCATAGTACAAAGAGAGTTTTAAAAACGAGTTTTAAAAACGGGTTTTAAAACGTTTAGTACGTAGAGTACTAAAAAAATGGGAATAAAAAACGAGTATTATATTTTGTCGCAACATTTCAATTTTTTTTTCTCTAATAATCCATGAATAATGTATATCTAACACTCATTTACATACCTAGTGCTAAAAACACATAAAAAACCTTAATCTACTACCAGTACAATGATTTGGAGTTAGGAAGGCCCAAAATGAATCTGGTTAAATTAAACAAAAAATGGGAATGAAATCTTAAACAAAGGATTGATGACCTTAAAGCCCCACATAAAGCACATTAAAACTCTTAAGACAATGCATTTAGAGTGATTGACTCCAGAATGGATAAAAACAATGTCAACAATTTAATGATGTCCTGACTCCTTGCTGAATGAAATATCTTTTAAAATCAAAATAGGAACTTTTTTCTTATCCAGATAGGAGGGACTTTTGGTTCTTATTTTGGTAGAGACAGAAAGAAAACCATACATTTTCATAATACTGTTCATGAAATAAAAACAAAAATTGAAGCTGATCTTAAAAAAAAAAAAAAAAAAAAAAAAAAAAAAAAAACTCAAAAAAACGTATTAGGACGTTCGGAACGTCCGAACGTCCTAAACGTTTTTTATTTTTCAAAAAAAACGCGTTTTATTGTACTATGACCAAGGTACGTACTCAAGAAACCCAAAGAGACATAGACGAGCAATTGCTTGCTTGGGTAAGCATATAGAAGTACAAACAAAGATTCTCTATGGGCATTTCTAGTTCCTATATACAAGCACAAACTAGTAGATAAGAAATGGACTAGTTATGGTGAAAATAAATAAGCTTTGTCAACCTTGACTCAAATCAAGTACTAGGGAAGCAAATTTATCATTTAGAGAAGCAACACAAGGTGTGTATAAACCCGAAAACTTATTTGCACTATGTAGGAACAAGGGCAAGTACTAGAGGAAGGAAACACAAGCTCTAAAATCTGAAATTTATCAAGGATTGACTCAAAATCAGATTTTCATACCTTTCCCTCCAAGACAAGATCTTCCTTCAACTGTGTTGACTCTGTTTTGGCAGGTTTGATCCTGCTGGACAGAGTTGATCAGAGTTGGCCAGGGGTTGACCATAGTTGTCCAGCCTTGAATCAGGTCACAAAGTGTAAACAAAAGGGAGAGAAAGGGGAAATAAAAGCTTGAATAAGCCAAAAAAGCTTCCAAAAGCTGGAAGTCAAACTTACTCGACCTAAGTCAAATAGAAATGACCAGAAACTACTCCTTCTTGAAGTCTTATTGTGCCTAGAAGAACTTGTGCTTTGATACCAAATTGCTGGTGAATACTCAGCCCAAGACAAAGAAATAGTCACGCATACGAGAGAAGATACACACATAGATACTCAAGATGTAGCTGCACCGGTGCGCGTACTGCTAAAAACGGTACTATTTATAGGTACGTTCCATTCGGTGCGAACCAGATTATTCGGTGCGTGAGCGAATTTTTTGCGAAAAAAATTCTCTAGCTCAAAAGAAACCCTGGTCGTTAGCGTTCTCATTCAGCATCCGCGCGAGAGTTTAGCTCCAGCCTCCTTGCTCCATCGAGTGACACACACTAAGCATTTGTAGCTTGAGCCTTGCTCCACATCCCCTTGAGGTCCACACACCTCTTGCTTCAGCTGTCCACACAGCTTGAGGCTTGTGCTCCTCGCTTCTTCGTCCATTATGCCTCGTACTATTTCCCACCTTTGCGCCCTTCACACTTCTAACCATGAATTGGTAAATGCTAACGTTTTTTGCTCGGGAACAGGGAGGTGGGTGTGCAAGTATTGTGCAAAAACATTTAGCACAACAACCACACGTCTCATTCGACATGTGTCAGCACTAGGAGGATTAGGCATTTCAGCTTGTCCAAAAGTCCCCAATGACATAGCTGAGGCTGTGCGACATGAGCACAATCTCAACCAAGAGACGGTGGCTTCTAGCAGGCGTGAGTCTTCTGCAACTTCTATTGATATATTAGAAGACTTGGAAGGTGGATTTAGTGTTGGACTTAGTGCTAGCTCATTTAGAAGTCGTACATCTACCCAACGAGAAGAGAGTGAAAGCTCTACCCCTCTTGAGTCATGTGAGCCGCCAAGCCAGAGACCTAGACAAGGGGGCCTCCATTCTGCTTGTCTAAGTACCGGCTTACGAAAGCAACGCCAAAAAGTTTCGGAAATTGAAATTGAGCGTTGCATACTTGAATGCAACCTCTCTCTCAATGTTGTTCACACTAAAGCTTGAAAGAAAATGGTGAGGGCAATAACCCAAGTGGGACCTACCAATGATGATTGGCATGGGATTCCATATAATCCCCTACGCACATCCATGCTCATTGAAGAGCAAGAGAGAATCAACCTACAATTAGGACCCATTAAAAGCGGGTGGAAGACCTATGGCTGCTCCATTCTATCTGATGGATGGAGTGGCTTTAGACGACGCCACATTATCAATATAATGGTTTCCTCTTGCTTAGGCACTTATTTTCTAAAGGCAGTGGATTATAGTGCTGCGGGTACCCGCATCACAGGGGAATTCATTTATGAGCATATAAAATCCTCTATAGAAGAAGTAGGAGTTTCCAATGTGGTACAAATAGTGACAGACAATGCCTCTAATTGTAAGAGGATGGGGGAGATGATAGAAGCGGAGTTCCCAAGCATTGTCTTGACCCCTTGCAGCGCACATTGTCTTGA
>CM035428.1:175636941-175719441 GCA_020310875.1 Ceratopteris richardii | reverse complement strand
GTTCAATAACAAATCATAAAGACATGAAAAGAGACATTGAATTCGACAAGAAACAAAACGAAAAAAAAAGGGAGTAAAAGCAGGAATAGGTACAGGTTGGAATGTCACTCGATGCAATTATTTAATACATTGACTCCATTATGTAATACTCTTAAAGAGAAAGAATCAATCATAGAAACAAGGTCATTTACAACTCCCACTCACAAGAAAGATCTAAATGCTGTTCTAGATGTCGCACAATATAATCAGTTAAGACATATTCACATTCATGATAGCAGCCATCCTAGCTTATATATATACCAGAATGAATCCCGGCAAACCCCAAATTCACCGTCAAATGCTAGTGCAACTATAAGCTCATGGTAGTCAACCACAAGACTCTATAGCATATCAGCTCCACTATGCATAGTATCGACTCAATACTATGACATCCCCACACACGTCATCAGTGCCCAATAGTGGGTATAGAACTACGAACGAATACATGCTCACACACGCACCCCACAACGCACACAGACCATCATGAACTCACAAGAAGCTCTACGAACTGAGTTTCTATCACTTCCGGAAGTGATGGGCAAAATCAGCCATAATGAAGCCTAGCACAAAATACAAACAAAAGATAGGAAGAATTACAGAAAATGCATAGTTGATAGGGTATACACACCTATCCTAGCTTATGCCTCAAATCTTCATGCATCATAGCAAAAAACATTAATTGAAGCCTGGAGACGAAACTTACTTGCTTGTTTCTCAAGCATTCTATGGTGTCATCTAAACAGAGCAAAATTCCTTGGACAGCAACCGACTGCAATTCCTCTTCTTCTGGCTGTGAAAAAGTAAGGGCATGCACACATACACATCAGGCGTAGTAGTGGTAGTAGACAATGGGACAACACTTGACATAATCTAAAATGAAAACTTACTTGAACTTCTTGCTGTCTAAGCCATTTGACACTTGAGGCTACATCTTCATTAATCCACTTCTCAACTTCTTGTAAGCTTGCTAATGCTTTTTTAGAAACATGACCACTTGATCCTTGACACTCATCCTCAGTTTCTGGACACAAACTTTAGAGTTCAAAACGTTTATCTCTAGAACATACTGCAGAATGAGTATAGTCACCTTTCCCCTTAATTGTTTCGTTTTGTCGCCATGGTTTCCCTGCATGCATCAAGTACTTCTTGATATCTACAAGTCGCTTCTGTCGATAGCACTCCTCGATCCAAGCCTGTAGAACTACATGACAAGATAACATTAGAACAATCATACACTCAAACCCCATGCCCCATGGATTATTGGCAGTGGGTCAGGACTGGAAAAATAGGACAGAAGGACCAAACAAAAAAATGATAAGCTGTGGTTCTGAGTTATAATTTATCCACGGAGAATGGCATGAATGATATTGAGGATGTACTTAAGGCTCCACCCTGCCATTAAGTTTGACAAACCTTTGAGACAATGGTGCCATTCTGTTTTTTCACTTGATTGAACTTTGGAGTATTGAGAAATGCACAAATCAACAGTGTACAATCATCACCCCAATCTGGGCAGTATTGCCCACCCATCTGCATGACCTTCTCACGAAGTTCTGCCCGCTCAGGATTGACAAAGCCAGACAACACAAAGGTAACCCCATCCTGTTAACCCAAAAAACAGGACTGTTGGTAACTTAAAGTACAAAAAAAAACAAAAGACTTCTTTGAACAAGCCAAATTTCACCATGATCTTTGAAAAAAGGGGCACATTTGACTCATCCTGTTTAGGCCCATGCAATTTTTCATCGCTTTGCATAGGTCCTCTTTGATCATCACTGCCAGATGTGTCCCCTTCCTTTCCAGCAACTCGAGAAACTAACTGTTTCTGTCTTTCACTTGAAGACTCAGACTTCAAAACCTGAGGAGAAACATTTTGCTTAGATTGAATAACCTTACTCCCACTTGAGTTTGAACCGTTCCTAGCTTTAGAAGGATCGGAACCACTCCTGCTTCCAGAGGATTCCATCTTTGAGTTCTCATCTAGACCTGAGTGTGCTTTGAAATCTCCTCTACTTTGTGGAAGTGTATCTAAAAGTAAAACATTTGCATGTTTTTGCTGTGTATTTGTTCTTTTTTTACTAGAAGTGTACGCTTCTTTCTCTTCTTTTCCTGGAAGTCCTTTTTTGTCATTTGGAGTTGGTGGCTCTTTTCTGTCTGGACTGCTGATCTTTGGTGCAACCTTTTTTCCTTTGAAATCCTTGGGATGTTCCTCTTCTTCCTCACTTAAAACAGGCTTGTGGCTCATTATCTCATCATCAACAACTTTTTTCGTTTCTTTATTGAAAGACTGCCAGGGAGGAAGTTTTCGTTTACCATGTGAAGATGGAGGATTATCAGGCTTAGAAGCCATTATGTTTTTCTCAACATCTTTCATCGACTTCTGTTTTTCCAATGCCCTGGATGAATCTGTCACTGGGGAAACTACTTCAGAACCAGTGTTAGATGCCCCTTTAGGAAACATTTTAGCCAAGTCAGCCTTCAGATTCTGTTGCACGCGGGCCTCTGCAGCATCAGCAGCCACTTCTGCTAAAGTCTTACATGATTTAAAATTGAGTCGAGAAAGTCCAATACTGGTCTTGTGTTCCTCTGAGCCAAATGGTTGGCGACACAAAACTTTGATACGTCTCCACCTGGATATGCAGCAACAACCATATTAAGAATCATACATGTCATGAATTAAGCAGAAATGCCTCCTGTGACAAGTCTGACTTTATGTAAGCCTTTCCACAAGAATAAAATTTGATCCATCTCTGTCAAGTTGATAGCAAAATCAGTTCAGATAGAAAAAAAAAGTAGACCCTTCAGAAAGATTCTGATAATTAAACTCGCAGTGAAAATATGAAAACATCTGCAATAAGTTAATGTTTAATTCCACGATTATCATCCTTGATATTAAAGATGGCAGGTGCTAATATTCATACAAGCTCTTGAAAAATTATAACATTGCATATTCTTATTGAAACAATCTTCGCTCAACCTAATACAATGCTCAAGAAGTTTTCAGAATCTTCAGAACTCCAGAAGAAAGGGGTCTCCAGATTCATGATGATTGATGAACTACAATTCCTAGTGATGGTATACCATAGCACCCAGAGCATCGCATGCATTCAGTTTGCAAGAATAACAACCATTTACCCCAGGTATTACCTAGCTACTAACTGCAAGGATTTTGAGATGATACATGCTTGTACTCAACAGACATAGATTTGCTAAAATAGCTCTAGAGGTCACAATTATGCAAATCAGAACTTCCTTCTCAGACCTCAGCAGTGTTTACATGCTTTTTATCCCTCTGCCCTTGTAAATCCTGGCTCTCTTGGAGGATCCATCATAGACTACCCTGTGGCTCTGGAAGAAATGTGTAAGAGTGTAACTGTCACAATCCATTCATAGGTATCGCACTGTCACTGTATCTTGATGATATATCAGCCCAGCCTTCTGAGAGCTTTGGTTTTGGCATATAGTAAGAGCCATGAGTAGAACTTCTTAGACTGTCTTGTAGCCTGATCCTCTGGATCGTAGACTCATGACAACTCTTAGACTGGCTTGTAGCCTGATCCTCTGGATCTCAGACTCATGAATCCAGGGACACATGGCCATGTACATGCTTTTAATCCCTCTGCCTTTGTAAATCCTAGCTCTTTTGGAGGATCCATCATAGTCCACCCTTTGCCTCTGGTAAAAATGTGTAAAAGTGAACTGTCACAATCCATTCATAGGTATCACTCTGTCACTGTATCTTGATGATATATCAGGCCAGCCTTCTGAAGTCAGATGTGATCAGCAAATGTGATAACAATGAAGGTGTACCAAGAATATCATTCTCTCTTTAATTTCTATACAAGCCACATCTGCAAGTGAATGTTCCTCACATTCAAATCTCAGACAGAGAAAAGCTGCAAACAGTCCTCCCTAGGGATCCCCTCAATTTTACCTCTCACAATCTAAGTTCACCAATGGGCTCTCATGACATGCGGTAAAAATACATCCCTCTAACTAGGCCTTTTAGTGAACCACATCCCTGATATCCTCAAAAACTGCTCTTAATAGTAATGCACTTTGGATGGGAGAAGCTCTTGCAAGCCAATCTATGTCTCACTTGAGTATCTTCCTTTTCTCCTATCTGAACACTTTATTCTTGTCACTATGTGAAAAACAGTACGTGTACATGCTCCATATCCACAGTGCAGATAGATGACCAACACCCAGTCCTGTGCTAAGCACCATACTGTCATCTAACGAGGTCATAAACAGTTACCCCCATCCTCGTATAAGGATCTGAATGTCTCAAACGCTTTGAGAGATGATGTCCCTGGTGGTAGATTCTATACCCTGGTGATAAAAAACCCACAATCTATAAGAGAGCGTCAACAAGCACAGGGGACATCCACAAGCTCTGCCCTGACAATGTCGTGGTGCTCATTATTTGCCTCAGATCATCCAAAAAAGCATCATAATCAAAGTCCTCTTCAGCTGTGTCCATAAGTGAAAGGGTAAAGCAAGTGGCCAAAAATAATACATTAGGGGATCACCATTGTGTCGATGAGTCAGTCCTTAGTAGAAGGCTCCTAAAAAAAGGCATGATGGCACTATTGATGTCAAAGCACAGCTATAACCGGCTGGAAAGAGGCTGGTACATACACAGCAGGCCAGCAACAGCTGAAATAGACACATGGCATGTGTGCAGTGAAAGATAAGAGAATGCAGCTATGTGCCAGCCAGGAAATATGCAGCACAAATAATAACCAGATGAAAAAAAAACACAGCTAAGCCGGAGGAGGAGGAGAAGTAGAAACAGTTTTTTTGGGTTTTAGGATGGGGGTAGAATCCTTTTCTCTTTTGCGGGAGAGAGAGAGACCCCATTGAGCAAGGAGGAAATGCAAAACTCTAAGGTAGAATGGTCCACACTCTCAATGATCTCCAACTCTCAATGATGATCGTTGGAAGTCAAAGGGTGAAAGAAAGAATTTCTTCTCTTTTTTTGCTTTCTTGGGGGGGTAGGGAGGAACGGTTTTGGAGGGTGGGTGGGTGGGTTGCATTTGTTTTTTTCTCCAGCTCTAAGTCTTCCCTAAATGGTGAGATATGAGCTTTGGGACTTGTCTTTATATAGACTATATCTTAACACACTTTTACAAGCTTTTCAAAGTGTAAAAAAGCTAAAAATTAGGGTTCCATAATTTTCAATAACTCTAATTCCGGATTTTGTAAAAACCCCTAATTTTGGGTTTTTTAATTATTTTTTATCTTGTTTGTACATATAATATATTATATATTGGTTTTTTCTTTTAAATAATGTTTTTCTCTCATGAAAAGTGCTTTTCACATTAATTTTCTGAAATTAGGGTTTGCAAATTGACCCTTCCTCTGTTTCCAAATACCTAAGTGTTATATACCATTGGAAAGCACTTGATGAGTACTTCCGCAATAGACAGTAAAAAATTATGTCAATTTTTGACCATTTTGACATGTTTGACTATCCATTGGACCATCTTTGACTATCTTTAACCATTTGTTTTACTTATTTTAACTTGCATGTGGGGTCCCCTAGTGGAAAAAAATGGGCATTCATGCACAAAACGGGTTAAAGAAGAAGCCATATTGATCACTATTTATACACGAAAGGGGATGTTGATGGCAACCCAATATTCAAGAGTTGCGTGTAGGTGAGATGCTCTTGGCTGGAAAGGACAAGAGCAATTCCAATGCTCTAAACCAAAAGTTGAATGATGCATTTTTAATGAAAGACCTTTGAGAAGCTAAGCACATTTTGGGAATGAGGATAGAAAGAGAGAGATAGAGGCACACATTTCACTTGTCTCAACAAAAGTACATAGAAAAGGCAGAGGACAGGTTTTATATGGTCAAGTCCCAATGTAAAGCCTCTTGGGGTACCCTTGCAACCATATGTAAAAGCTTTTTAAGCTCAATTACCCAAATGATGATGCAACAACCAGTCACACAAAAGGTGCTCCATATGCATTGGCTTGTGGTTTACTTGTGTATGCTATGGTTGCTACGAGGATAGACATAACCTCTACAATGGGCCAAAAAAAATATGTGGCTTAAGTATTTCACTTTGTGAGTAAAGAATTCACACTTGGATTCTTTGCTGTATAGTGTGCCAAACATGTATGTAGTTTTCGGTTTGCCAATATATGTAGTTTTTGGTTTTCCAACACAAACGATCCTTCTACAGTTCTAGCCGAGCTCAATTAGGTATTTCTATTCAACTTCTTGAGAAACAATCAATTTTTTGCATCAAGCTAGAGTCACTAGCCATGGTGGAAAGCAATGATGTATCTCGTATGTTGGTTGGTGAGGATAAGTCGGATGGTTCTAACTAACCATTGTGGGCATACATGATGTGTCATATATTGGTAGCAAAGGGGTTGTAGAATATTGTGTAGGGGGTTGAAATACGTCCTCCATTGCAAATATTGTGACAATAGGTAATGCAGATGGTGTTGATGATGATGATGTTCATATTCCTGATCTATTGCGGTTTCTATTACACAATTGTAGAAAAGCTTCATTGGGACGGAAGAGATGCACACACACACATACATTGATAGCTTTTTTTGTCAAATGTGACATTATCCCTCACATTCGCTGAGTGTTGAGGCAATTCACGAACCTAACCCCTCCAGGGTTCCATTCGGTTCGGTTCAAACCGAACCTTGAAACCTCGTACCTATAATCCATTAGGAACTACCAATAATCCATTAAGAACTACCTATTTTGCATTGAATCTTATAATCCATTAAGAACTACCTAGTATAGTATCATATCCCTTTTGCATATATTTGATTGGACTTGTCACTCTATTATGCACACATCTTGGTAGAGAGAGAGCTTTGAAGGAGAATAAAAGAGAGAGCCCTAAACCATATACAAGCAAGGTTCACTCCTAGCACCTTAAATGCACCTAACGAACCCTAAACGAGCCTTACGCACCTCACCTCATATGTAAGGTTCGGTCCTCGCACCTTAAACGCACCGAACGCATCGGGCCGAATGCACCTGACCACCTTGCATTCGCTCGTGCAAATCAGCCAAAGATGCTTGGAAAACTCTAGCCACACTATACCATGCAAGAAATGAAGCTCATATTGCGTATCTTCAGAAAACAATTGGAAAGTGAGCATATGAATGAAGGAGATTCAATGGATGCTTTTCCGACAAAGATCAAGGATTTGAAGGTGCAATTGTTTGTTGCATATGAAATCTTGCCACATAGTTCACTTGTGCAAGCTCTTGTTAATGGTCTTCCAGATTCTCATCAAAGTTTTGCTTCTACTCTTCGTTTGATGATGAAAGGCAATGCCTTAACTTTTGAGGAGCTGGTCTCTATTTTGTTGTAGGAAGATCAATCTAGACAAAACAAGTTAATAATGCATGTTTTAGATCAAACTTTTCTAGCCAATCGAAAGGGCAAAGGTAAATCTAGCTCATCCATTAGTAAGCGAAAATCTGCTAATGCTCCACAATCAAAGAAGTAAGATAAAGATGACAAGAAAATAGAAAAGAAGAAACATTTTTAGAAAAGTAGAAACACTTTTGCAAGTATTGAGATTCTATCCATATCTAATGTTAACGTGATCTAAGATCAATCTTGGTGAAATACCTATTACATGAGATTCAAACAATCATATAATCCATTCTAAGTAACAAATACTTGTTCTTAATGGTGAATTTATCGAGCCCTTTTGAATCGTCACAGAAGCGCATCCCCCACCCCTCTTAACAAAAAGGATAGGAGTGTCAAGAGCAAAGATGACTGAGTGGTGGTAGATGTATCCTATGATCTAAAGCATTGCCTCTTGAAGGAGGCAATCCCATTAGTAAATTTGGTGAAAAAACATCTTGCCCCAAGTTTCTCATGTGAAAGTCTAACTTCTAAGACCTCACAGTAGTGCTCGATTTGATGATTGACTAGCAAAACGATCTCACCCCATCTCTTGCTTTGGTGAGAGTCCTCGTAACGAATCTCATTTGGATGTTCCATGATTGTTGTATCAAGGTTAGTGCTTGCATCACACGAGAGGGAATAAAATTATGTGTAGATGTGTTGTCGAAAAGGATTGCCACTTCTTTGTATGTGATCTTTCCCTTAACACGGAGGAGCTCATGCAGGCCAATCAGAGACCTTTCTACTCGACAACATGGACACATACATGCATAAACGTGAAGTATCTCTGAATCACCATAAATCCTACTTGGATCGTTTCTAGTGTTCACTTTGGTGTCCACTATCACAATCTTCGTGGTTTGGAGTTCTTTCCTTCTCTTTCGACAAGCCAGATCACGATGCATGTGGATGGTCTGAAACAATCAAATCAACCACCCTTTAGGTCTCGCTGACTATCTTTTGAAGAGCTTCGTCTCTTCTTAGATTCCTACAAGAAAAGCTCGGATTGACGCTGAATAGGAGATGGAGCTTCATAACACTTCATTTTCCCATTTTGACAGTGGAAAGGCATCTCTCTCTTCGCTTGTGCGGTGAGGGTAATCATCAAGGTACTATAGTCTATCGTAGTACTTGGCAAAGCGTAGATATCCTCCATTGGCATGATCGAGTTCCAAAGCACCTCATTTTGGTATGGTGGTGACAATCCAAATAGATACCACCTATATAGTCACTTGTGTGGCTTCTCAAAGGCCTTGGTCTTATGGAGCAATTCTCTAAACTTCTATGAATATGCATTGAGTGAACATTTCTCCATCTCGCATCTAAAAAGTTTCCTATACACCTAGACCTTATTGTCCAATGTCATGTACAAAGTGACCTCTAAAGCCCTCCTAAAACTCTTTCCACGAAGCTGGTTGGGCCTTCAAGGAAACCCACAAGCTATAAGCCTTGCCCTTCAACATGAATTGTAGATGTGTGATCCTTTGGACGTTTGCAAACGTGTACATGTCAAGGCACCTTATCCACTTCACAAGCAAACTCTCGATCATGCCATCCTCACACTCTTGTGCATCACATTTAAAAGGCTCACGGAAGGACGTGGGAAGCACAAACCCCATGGCCGTTGGCGAGGCTTGGTGCATCTAGGTGGTTCTTAGCTCCACAACTTGCTTCTAAACTTCAGCTAATTGCAGCTTGTTGATTTTTTGTCCCCCAATTAATATAGAGACATAGAGAAAATAGAAACAAGATGAAGGATACACAATACATAAGAGAGAAAGGAGCCAAGCTCCAAATATATTCCATATATTATAATCACGAAGTACATGAAATTACAAGGTAGCATGAAGAATGTGCTTGAGATACAAGCTACCCATAGCTCCACTATCTCCATAGCTGAAGATAACCTCCTCCACATAAAGATAAGCTCTCAGGTTGTTGCACACCTTGTTGAAGATGAATAAAGCAAAACTCCATCTCTCCAAGTGCATGAGAGAAATCTTCCTCCAAGCTCTTCAGAGAACCTCCAAGTCATGATAAGAGTGTCCAAAGCAATGTTCTATTTATAGGATATCATATACTTGCTTTTCATGGCATAAAGCATTCCAAAAACAGGCCCCCGTGATTCGCAGTAGATTTTTTGCCACGTTTTACGTTATGGCCTAATATTGATTATTTCTTATGTTTCTACATTGATTTTATTTTATATGACTTATTATTTTAAAATTTTGACTCCTTTTCAATGCTTTTCGTAACTGTTGACATTCGACCTTGAAATTAAGGTTTGGGATTTGACTTTCTATATGATTTCAGATTCCTAAGTGTGACCATTGGAAAGCTGATCACTCTTGTTGAGCATTTCCATTATCTTCGATAAAAAATCTGACATATTTTGACCATTTTTTACCATTTCTTTGATTAGCTTTATCCATGGTTTAACCTTCATATTCTGATATCTTTTAACCCACATGTGGATATGTTATGTATACATAATGCCATGTACGGTTAAACATAATGATTTGATTCCAAAAACTTAACATATTGTATATTGTGCCCTAGGTACATACTAACATAACTTTGGAGTTTGGGAATTGCGAACAACACACGAAAGAAGCAACACGTTAGGTGGACAACATAGAGTGTATTACTAAGTGTAGAATCTACAATGATAAGTAGCCCTTTAGGGTTATGTGGGTATATACAAGCCAGGGGGGAGCCTTCTGAAGAGAGAAAAAAGTGCCCCAAGAATCCTAATTGTGCTTAAACGCATCTACACCAAAAGTACTAACAAATGCCCCCAAGATGATGCAATGCACAAGGGGCTAGCACTCGTCTATAAGGAAGGAGAACTTTGCAAAAAGCTTTGAACTTCTCACGACGCAAAGCCTTTGTAAAAAGGTACGCAACATTATCTTGTGTTGGCACATATGCCAAACTAATCTCTCCAACACAAAGTCTCTTCCTGACATAATGATAGTGCACCTCAATGTTCTTAGTGTGATCAAGGAACATTGGGTTCCTCGCAACTCCCCACGCGCTCTGACTGACAATAAATAGGATGGTGGAAGAAGCTTGACCAACACCTAAGTCATCCATAAGGCATTCGAGCCACACACACTCAATAGTGGCTATGAAAGTGCCAATATACTAAGCCTCACAAATAGAAGTGTCCATAATAGGTTGCTTCTTGCTAAATCAAACTGATGTACATTCGAACCATCGTGAGCTCCAACTGCAGAGATGCTACGAATAGTTGTCATATTGTCATGGACACAAAGGAAACCATCTTCAACCTTAGATTCCATGTGGCTTTATATACCTCATGATTCGTTCAGCATTTGGAGAAACTAATGTTTCCATTGCCTTCGAACGAGCCAAAACCCTTAGATCAAGTCTACTTGCTCGAATCTGACATTCGGAGATCTTGTTTCAAATTGCTAACATCATCGATGATATCATCAATTCATAACTGCCCTTGATAACCGCCTTTGACAACCTCCCTTAACACCTATATAAGGAGGGTTTAGCCACATACATCCTCAGTCTTGTCACATATACATAGTTTTGTCTTCTCTAGGTTGACGTACAAAGTATTCTCATTCAACATTTATAAATTGTGCGTATATGACGTTCATTATCTTTCAAACTTTTACTGTACACCAACATATCATCTGTTGGAAAACAATGTCACATCAGTCCAAAATCCATTTAGGGCAGAAACCCTAATTTTGATACTTAGTCATTTTTGGCACAAAAAAGGTAAATTTTATGAGCCTATCTTGTAGAGCTTGAAGAGAGCTTTCCAATGGTATATGACATGCAATCATCAGAGATCAGATTTGGAAGAAAATCTTAACCCTAATTTTCTGCTGACTTAGGGTTTTGACCTCATAAGATAGCTCTCGGCATAAAAATCATAAAAATGTTGTCAGATCATTCATCAGGTAGTCAGAAGTGTAAAAAAGCAGGTCAAGAAGCTATTTTTAAAGTTACTGAAAGAAACTTTAAAAATAAAGCAAACTCACTTAAAATAAAGCTAAAAACATGCGATGCAGCTTTTGTCAACAAAAATCAGCTTTATTATGTGAGTTTTTCGCAAGAGCTTTGGAAGGCTATAAAAGAAAGACTTTGGGGTCACTTTGAGTCATCACACACCAATTGGCAATGCCAGTTTTTGGTCCCTCATTAGAGGTGGTGCTCTAGTACACATGGGGCAGCCATGGTGCACTCTAGGAGCATGTTGAGGAGCAGCTATGGAGTACTTCTTTGAGAAGAGTGTGCTCACACTCTTGCTTATGGAGAGGACATACCCATCAGCAGCTTGGTGGTGTGGATCAGCCATCTACATAATGTATTTGAAGATTGTCTTCTACATGAAGATTTCAGTGTACTTCAAAGACATCGGATGAAGGTTAACATAAGATTTGCATCTTATGTTAAGAATTCAGGTACATATTCTCTTTATGCACACAGGTACTACTTGGAGTTTATGGAGGCGGTGGCATCCATATCAGGAGTCATCCTATTCCGCATATCTAAAGGAGAATCAGTACTTGCATGCTACATGCATTCGGATGAGGTGTGTTCACATGAGTATGAGGAGAAGGTGTGTTCACATGAGTACGAGGATTTTTGGCAGCAACATGTTAGCATTCTTTGCTAATTCTATGAGTATGCATAATTATCAAAGTGACCTCTATACACCTTCCAAAGGGTGAATTTTTTTTGCGATAGGTATTCACAATTGAAATCTTTAGATCTACCAAAAAATCTCCAAATTGCATGCAATTTTGTGAGCATTTCAAACACTTTAACATCTACCAACCTACAAAATTTCATGAAAATACTCGTTCTTACATGAAGTTCTAAGCAATACAATGTGGAGCAATACCATCCTACCATGAAGTTCTTACATGAAGTTCTTACACTTGAGTGCACTTTACTCGTTTTTCTAACGTATTTGAAATGATTTTTGGCCTTGAATAGTGACATTTTTATCAACATATGTGCTCAATCACATATATTAAATAATCATTAATGGAGCCCTTCGAAAGTAATTCCTTAAACAAGAAAGAATTTTAGGCAAAAACAAGTTTATTTGTAGCTTCCACTAACCCAATGCATCCTTCAATTCAAATGAATGCATTCTCTTCTCATAAATAACCATACTTTGACTTTTCCCTCTTCATTAATCTATAGTCATCAATAATTCTCATGCCTATACTTTCATGCATTAAAGAAGAACTTAAAATACAATGACAATCATGAAAGTAAGGATGAAATGATTATTTAGTGGCTTAATAGGTATGCAATTAAGGTTTTCATTTCATTCATAATGCATGCATTCAAATGATTATAATCTCTTTCCATGCTTATATCTTAATAGTTTCTCTCCCTTCAATAAATACATTCATCCTATACAATCCTATAATTATCCTTTTGCAAAGTTATGTGTATAATTGAATGTATAGAGGTATGCTTTTCGTATCAATGAAATGAAGAAAAGGGGATAATTTCATCTATGAAGATTGCTCTCTCCTTTACTCTTTTGTAAGTCCAAACAAAAGGGAAATGATTTCCTATGAAATGCAAATATTCTCATAACAATCCTAGGGAAGAATAAGAATCATTTAGAGCTTTGAAAATAAGTCGTGATTCTAATAAGCAAATTACAAGCCTTCTTCAGGTGGTCTTTGGCTAGCTAATCATGTCATACAACCCATCATTAAAAAGGTCTTAAAGTAAGAAATCCATACATTTTGGAATTTCTCAATTTAGACCTCCCTAGCTTAAGATATGGTCTATTTGGTGAGGCTAGGTAGTCAATTTGTTCACTATGCAAAGACCATATGAAGAGCTTCCATGCTCCTTCCTTGCTCTCTCCAACTCCTCCCAAATGTGAGCGTGCGTGCAGCCAAATACATATCCCATATGTGCCTCCAAATTCGTTGGAGAGGCCTTTATAAGGCACACAAGTTCCATTATGTGGTTTCCTTGGGGGAGAGGGAGAGAAGAAAGCCTCTCTTCTCCCTCCACGCATGGACGGCTGCCTTGGACGGGTGCTTCCAGTTCCCCCTCTATGTGAACTATAAAAGAAATGAGGCCTACCTTTGAAGCGGGATGTACACGTCGCCAACAGATGACAATTCTTTTGTACAAATTTCCAAGCTATGCACACAAAACGAGGAGCCCCTCCAACTCCTCCACATGCAAGCATCGATCACTTTTTTTTCTCACAAGCTCTGATACCAAATGGAAGATCCCAATTAGCTACCTCTCATTCTTCTCGCAACCTTAAATAGCCATTTCCCTTGTGCACATCTACAGTCTTCTCTAAGATCCAAACACCCCGCATAATAGCAACATATCTCAACATATCTGCAAAGTGAAGGCAGCAACTTTATACGCATACATATATCAAGAGACGAATTGATAGATCAAATATCATACTAAAGTTTCAAGAGTTTACACTGCAATATACTAAAGTTCCAAGAGTTTACACTGCAATATCACGTGAGAGAAACAGATGAATACACATTAAAAACCATTCTCCCTTCTTTCTTTTTTTGTATCAAGGATAACCTGTGCTGCATCGCAAGCCGCGAAAGTTTGTCGGAACAAGTGTATGTGAACAGGCGATTTCTGTTTGCCTTATTGATGACATCCTTGGTGCTCATCAGCTGTTGGGATGAGAGCAACATCATATAACCATTGTCGTCATTCTGAGGTGGGCAATCATCCGGCAAACCAAAAACTTCAATCAGCGCGGATCCTGCATTGACGATTTCCAATTCAGAGAAGGCCGAAGGGGGATGTGCCTCTAGAATTATCCAGGCCTCCTCGGTCGGCTGCGCAGTCTGCCAAACTCTATACAGCTCGCTCTTCAGGACGTTGGAGGAGTCATGGACCTCGGCCTCCGAAGAGCACAAACATACTTCCCACTTGCATTGGACGTGCTCTTCCATTTTGCCTCTCAAGCCTTCTCCATCGAGATATAAAAATTACGTAATGTGTATATCCTTCGTCTTCGCGAGCTGATGATGATGATGAGAACGCGACGTCTGTTTAAGCGCTCATACGTAAAAACAGACTCTCTGTGGAAGTCGGAAACACATGGAAATCTCAAACATCTACGAGTAATTTCGTTCCGCGTTCATATTTTTGGTAATCTTTGTTCTCCATTAATAATCTTTGAACTTGACCCTCACGTTTTGAAAAAAAAATGATCGTCCATAAAAAAAAAACTCTTCTTAATATTGTTGTCACTCTCCACTTCATGATGTGCAAAAATTCCGAAAATTGTATGTACGTGGCATGTCGCACTGAAAACGTCATGTGATGAAACATGTCTGAAGTGGATTGTCGAAGAATTATGTCATAGTTGTGCAGCACGGTGGAAGTTGTGCTACTAGATCTCTAAACAATAAGACCAGCTTATTTACTAAAGGATCTAACGTAGATAGATCCATTTGCTCTGTTCACAATTTTTCAAACAGCCATGTCAAATGTAAGTTTTTTCAACATGGAGATCTCATCAATGATCATCGCATCTTCCTCTCTAATCACCATCAATCTAAACTCTAAGCCCTAAACCCTAAACTTTCATTCTACGTTAACTTTCATTCTACGTTCCTATGGTTATAAAAGCTCTTCCTCATTGCAATACATTGTAGAAGAATTCATTGGTTTGATATCGTGGATGAAAGTCAATGAATTTGATGGGCCTATTAGACCTCTAGATAGTATTAGGCAGCAAGTTGTATTCATGTGTGTGCATCTCAGTGCAACCATATATGTGTGTACTTTATGTATGTGCTTATGTGTATTTGTGATGTGTCCCATGAGCGTGCTAAACCATATAATGTGATTTATTTATATGTGCTTAAATGACATTGTGTACCCACATCTGTGTGTTCCATATGATTGTTCAAATGTGTGTAATTATATGTAGTGTATGTAAACATGTGTATGCACCCATGTGATTGTGTGCAAGTATTCATGTGAATAAGATATATGAGCATACCTACATGTGCATATGTGTGTGTATGAATGTATAGGAACCCATCGTGTGTATAACCGAATGTGAATACAAAAATTCAATTAAAAAATCATATGCAAAAAAGTTCTATCGATGTGGCAGCAACATATGACCATTATCAAAAGAACTTAGGCCCTGACAATCATCGGTGCTAATATGAGATCAAAGTGAGATTCACATAAGATATAGAAAATTCATTGAACAAGTTTGTTTTTTTTTTTGTACAATTAATTAAGAGAGACACACCCGACCTCATAAGGTAGAGGCACCATCTTGAGAATCTCATGGATATCTATAGCCAAGATTTGAACTCAGGACTTCCCCTACAAATTCAAAGCGTCAACCACTAAGCTGCGCGGGCTTGAACAATTTGGATTATTTTCACATACCTTCACTAATAAAAAGCACAACGTGGTTCATACTCATCTAAGGCAGAGCATCATTCGTACTTACGCAAGTCTATTTTTGACAGCCATGTGGCAAAAGGTCAACTCATCAAGACTGCTGCAAAAATTTAAAAGCATATATGTGGCATTGCTGAGATGGTAGCCAACTAATGTAACAAGCTTTAAGGCACGACAGAAAAGAAGATAAAGAGGTCATTTGGAAGAAGACTAACAGCTGTAAAGAAGAAGGTTGCTTCAATTGTGGGATGCCACCTAAACATTATATGGCACTTAGTACCACTACTTCATCTATTATTAAAAAGATTTTTCACCTCGGTCTCCCCAAAAAACTAGGATTTCTAGTTGAATATCTGCAACACCAAATCCAATAGAAGTCGGTTGAAATTATAAGGCTTGCACATCCAAGCATATATAATTTTGGCATCATGTATGTTATAACTCAAACCTTGTTACACGGGGGAAGCATTGGCAATTCCATG
This sequence comes from Ceratopteris richardii, assembly GCA_020310875.1. Classification (NCBI taxonomy): domain Eukaryota; kingdom Viridiplantae; phylum Streptophyta; class Polypodiopsida; order Polypodiales; family Pteridaceae; genus Ceratopteris; species Ceratopteris richardii. The sequence goes on along the minus strand of CM035428.1, from coordinate 175,703,070 downwards.
ACAACAAGCAAAGATGAATCTAATAATATGGTAAAACTCAAATCTCTTAGTGAATATCTCGGTGAATTCATGCGCATAAAAATCTTGCCAATGAATTGAAAAAACTTTCCCACGAGATTTGGATAAAAGGCATGGAGATGGATGAGCATCCTTAAATGGAAACAACCTTTCCAAAAAAGGAAAAAAATTTGAGGGTAGCAAAAAACCGAAGGAATGAGGACGTAATATGGCAAAAAAGGCAACTACATCAGAACAATTTAGTTTGCTCAAGTCTCGTTCCTTTTTCGAGTCCCTCCATTGATCATGCTTTCCATTGTATCTCTCTATAACCCTTCTCAATTGAAAACTTGATGCCATAAAGTATTTTCTAAGTCTTCCTTGTCATGGTATGCCATGATGGATCAAATCCTCCTTTGCAATTTTTCCTAGCTGTCTTATAATTGCTGCAAAGTTATGAACCATAATTCTATATTGTGTTTGAGTCATCTCAATGTTCACATCCAATGGCTCCCATTTGTCAAAATGCACACTAAAAAAGGTGCAAAAATCTCCTCATACGGAGTTACATTGAGTGACATAGTTATGTTGGCATGGAACGACAATGCATGGAGGCTACACAACCATCACCCCATACAAAAGAAGTGCTACACTTCTTGTTAACCCCTCCTTTGGTAAATTGTGCACTTGTAAGAGCAAGAACATTTATTGGAAGATCACAATCATGCAACCACAATACCAACGTAAATCTCTCATGTCTCCTAATGCATCCAATTCAGCATTACAATGTAAGTTATCTATAAAGAACTTGAGATTGTGCATTTTCATTAGAACGAAGAATTTGGAATGGACCTGAAAAAGCATATTGGCATATTGGAATGAATCATTAGTATGCATATAGACAACACATGACCTTCACTAAGTTTAAATCCAATAAAACTTAGCACACTACATAAAAAATACCACAACAAGACCAAACTAGCAATTTCATGTAGATGTAAATTTCAAAGCCATATAATGTCTAATGAGCATGTTAGCTTCAAAATAAACATCGAGGGCATGTCATACTCCTATAACATAATAAACACGATGGTTGATAAGGTATTTACGATCACTAAGCACCAAAACAAAACACAAAGCATTTCTTGCATTATTACATCGATCATGGTTCATCAATATTACATATTTAAATCCAAGCATAGGAATCGCATAGTTTATCTAACTTGAGCATATCAAACACATGAAAAAGGTTGCTTCAATTGTGGATGCCACCTAAACATTATATGGCACTTAGTAGCACTACTTCATCTATTATGAAATAAAAAAGATTTTTCACCTCGGTCTCCTCAAACACCTAGGATTTCTAGTTGAATATCTGCAACAGCAAATCGAGTGGAAGTTGGTTGAAATCATAAGGCTTGCAAATCCAAACATATATAATTCTGGCATCATGTATGTTATAACTCAAACCTTGTTATAAGAGGGTCCTAGGGGGGAGCATCGGCAATTCCATGACATCAAACAAAGATGAATCTAATAATATGGTAAAAATCAATTCTTTTAGTGAAAAGCTCAGTGAATTCATGAGCATACAAATCTTGCCAATAAATTGAAAAAACTTTCCCATGAGATTTGGATAAAAAGCATAGGGGAGGAGCATCCTTAAATGGAAAAAGCCTTTCCAAAAGTGGAAAAATAAATGAGGCTAGCAAAAAACCAAAGGAATGAGGATGTTATATTGTTTGAGTTTGAGGTTTGCGAATGCACGCGAACAACACAAGGAAGAAGAAGAAGCTTGGAGCACAACACATAATACTGAAAGTATTACCAAGTGAATGCACAAAGATAAGTAACCTTTAGGGTTATAGGTGTATATACAAGCTATGGGAAAAAACCTCCTAAAGAGGGAAAAAAAGTGCCTTGACGGTCCTAAGTGTGTTCATACACATCACTACCAAAGTACATCAACAAATCCCCCCTGGGAGTGATGCAGTGAACAAGGAGTTGACACTCATGTATAAGGAAGTGCCAAGCTATGTGGAATCAATCCAAAAAGGAAATTAAGCACAAAGCTCTACAGAAAGCTTCAAAATTCTCCCTAAAGAGAGCCCTTGCAAAAAGGTCTATAACGTTCTCATTTGCGGGCACACATGCCAAACTAATCTCTCCAACAGAGAACCTCTCCCTGACATGATGATAGTGCACCTTAATGTGCTTAGTGCGAGCATGCGACATAGGGTTCCTCCCAACTACCAACGCGCTTTGACTGTCAGTGAAAATGGTGGTGACAGAAGACTGACCAACACCCAAATCAACCAAAAGGTGTCTGAGCCACACACACACAACAATCATTGTGAAAGCTTACCTATACTCAACCTCATTACTAGAAGTGGCCACAATAGGTTGCTTCTTGCTCAACCAAGATATGCATGAGCTACCAAGCATGAATCACAAACCACTCATGGAAACATGAGTGTCATAGCAACCAACCCAATTAGAGTCATAAAAAGCATGCAAATCTAGCAATAGTGGTCCCCCCTTGGGATAAAACAATCCAAGTAGCCAGGTACCACTCGAGTAGCGAAAGATGAAATTAATTTCCCATGCTTGATGCTTGGGCAATGCATAAACCTGCTCATTTGAGAGATAGCAAAAACTCGGTATAAGGTCGGGTAATGCATAAGTAAATCAAGCATTAAACATCCTATTGATAGAGAACAACATCAAATGCATCATGAAGACTCAATCGTAAACCTTTTACCATAGGAGTGGTAATAGTTTTGCAATCTTCAAGGCCAAAGATTGATGCAAATGCGTCAAATCTAACATCTCAAAAGAGGCATGCAAGTCAGACTTAAAATCAACAATATACTTCTCATTAGGACCAGTGAACAACATGTCATCATAGACATCAATGATTAGAAGCACATCATTTGCATGCTTAACATATAAGGTGAGTTTAGTTGGATTGTTCTCAAAACCATGTGCAATCAAGTAGGCATTTATCTTTTCATACCAAGCATGTGGTGGTTGCTTCAAACCATATAATGCCTTTTCAACCTCCACACTTTGTTTTCATGCCCTTTATACACAAAAACATGGGGTTGAAATGCATACACTTCTTCATGTAAATCACCATTCAGAAATGCAGTTTTAATGTCCAACTGATGTACATTCCAACCATGATGAGCTGGAAGTGCACAAATGTTACGAACGGTACTCATTTGGCATGTGGGTGCAAAGGGCTCATCAAAATCAATGCCTCTTTCTTGAGCATCATCTTTTGCAAAAATCCTAGCCTTTCACATGTCAATTGTTCCATCAGGCTTATGATTTAGCTTGTATACCCATTTAATGCTAGTGCCCTTTTTGCTCGGAGGCAAATCACATAAAGATCAAGTACCATTCTTCATAATAGCATCATATTCTGATTGCATGGTAGCCATCCAATTTTTTGAATTTTGCTTCATCAAAAGAAACGGGCTCATTCTCATCACAAAGGCTAGAGGCAATGATAGCATAACAATCTGATGCAAAAGAAGCACTGTGAGAACCTAGATGAGTACGATATAATAGAGGTGCATCTAATTTTCTATCTCACAAAGTTTGTGCCAGTCATTTAGGCATATTTTTTTGCTTCCTCTATATCAACCCTCTCATCAACAAATGCACCATGTAAATATGCATCAAAAATGGAATTATCTGCATCATCACGTGAAACTTTTAAAGGCTCAAAAATTGCCTCATTTGGACCAGCACTTGGTTGTCCACGTGTAAAAAGAGGAAGCAAAGTGTCATACATGTCTTTAGAGCTAGTTGATGTCTCCTTAGTACATGAAGTAATGGTTGAATTGCATCGTGTACAAAAACAACATCATGGTTAACCAAAATGTGTTTAGTGTATGGATGATGGAGATGATAGCCTTTGCTTTCAAAATTGTACCCAACAAAAAAATACTTTTTTGATTTATCATCTAATTTTCTATGTTGTTGTTTAGGGACTAATGCATATGCCAAACAACCAAAGACATGCAGATGAGCAATAGATGGCTTGCGACCATGCCAAGTCTCATATGGAGTGATAGAATGCAATGCTTTGGTGGGACAACTTTGCGATACATATGTTGCATACATAACAACCTCAAGCCAGAAGCTATGTGGTAAAGCCTAACTTTTGACCATACACCTCGCAATCTCCATGAGTGACATGTTCTTCTTTCAACAACTCACATATTTTTGAGGTGTATACGACACTGTACATTGATGTTTTATCCCATGTTCAGCCACAAATTCATTAAAATAAGAAGACATGTATCGCCCCGATCAAAATGGAGGGTGCCCATTTTACATGCTGATAGATTTTCAACCAAAACAAGAAACTGTTTGAAGCACATAAACACTTCAGACTTTGATTTCATTGGATACACCCATGCATTGTTGAAAAAATCATCAATAAAATTCACGAAGTAAAGGTAGTTCCCAAAAGAAGTTGTCTCCATAGGACCATAGACATCACTATGAACAAGCTCCAATTTCTGAGTAGCTTGAATTGAACCATCTTTTGGGAAGGATGAATGTTGCATTTTGCCCAAAATAGAGCCTTCACAAACATGTTTACAAGGTGCCTCGAGTTTGGGTAGAGAGGACACCATTTCAAATTTATATAGGCATAGCAAACTAGCATAATTCAAATGACCAAAGCATGCATGCCAAAGCTTTGCATACGATATAGCCTGAGAATCTTGAACTGCACATGCTTAATCATTCACAGATTTTGCATAATCTATGAGCTTATACAACCTACTACATAAAATGCCAGAAGCAATAATAACATTGCCATTTGATAGATCATGAACTACACATCTATAATCAAACAAATTTCACAACCAAGCCGATCTTGGCTAATGCTAAAACTGATAACAAATTTTTCTTGATCCTTGGCAAAAAAAAAAGCATCTGGCAATGTGAAAGAACTACCATGAGAAGTAGTCAAAATGATCTCACCAACTCCCATTAAAGGATAAATGGAGCTATTAGCACATGTGACAGTATTCATTGTAGGGGAAGGCTCAAGTGAACTGAAGAATCTACGAGTGACAGAAGTGAAAGAACTACCATGAGAAGTTGTCAAAATGATCTCACCAACTCCCATTAAAGGATAAATGGAGCTATTAGCACATGTGACAGTATTCATTGTAGGGGAAGGCTCAAGTGAACTGAAGAAACTACACTGCAAGGTAAAATGTTTGGTTGCCCCACTGTCAAAGTACCAAACTTCTTAGTCTATTGTAGACATAGAATTGTTCATGAGAAGATGGGTCATAACTACAAACAGTAGTAAGTAAACACCCATTCTTCATTATGCACAAGATTATTAGACTCTATTTTAGGTGTAGAGGTCTCTGCAACAACCATTCCCACCTCTTTTTTCTTTGCCTCATTTGCATCCAATTTTGGACAACTATTTATGAAATGATCACTTCCTTTATAGTATTTGCAAAACAATTTCTACATTTTATTTTTTTCTCGTCTTTGTCTTCCTTTTTTGACTGGGCAAAATTAGTAGATTTCTGCTTACTAGTACATGAGCCCCATTTATCTTTGCCCTTGTGACTAGCTAAGAAAGCTTGATGTGTTCCACACATGATGGACCTGTTCTGCCTAGATTGATCTTCCTGCAACAAAATAGAGATTAACTCCTCAAATGTTAAGGCATTTGAATTGCCTTTCATAATCAACCAAAGAGTAGAAGCAAAACTTTGATATGAATCTGGAAGACCATTCAAAATAGCCTACACAAGTGAATTGTCTAGCAAGACTTCATCAACAAAAATCAATTGCTCCTTTAAATCTTTGATCTTTGTCAAAAAACTATCCATAGAATCTCCTTCATTCATATGCTCACTCTCCAATTGATTTTGGAGGTAAGCAACACAGACCTCATTTCTTGCCTATTACAGAGTGGTAACTGTAATTCAAGCATCCTTTGCTATTTTGCAAGAGCGAATATGATGGATAATGGCACGTTTCATAGACAAGGGTATCAATGCATGTGTGTGAGTATCTCTATATCTCTACCATCCCAACAACGTTGCTCTACAATAGGTGCAACAGGAACTGTAGCACGAACGACAACTTGAACATCATCATCTTCAATGCCATCTACATCACCTTCAATAACTATATTTGTAGGTGTAGTAGGTTGTTTTTCAACACCCTACACAATATTTCACAATACTTTTGTGAGCAATACATGATGCATCATATATGCCCATAATGGGTAATTGGTGCCATCCAACTTATCCTCAACAACCAACATACGGAATACATCATTGCTTTTAGCCATGGCCACAAACTAAAATACCATGATGTAGAAAAATTATTGTATCCCAAAAAGTTGAACAAAACTACCATGTTAAGCTTTGCTAAAGTTGTAGTAGACTTCGAGGCTCAAATAATGATGCAAATGCCTCAAATCTAACATCTCAAAAGAGGCATGCAAGTCAGACTTAAAATCAACAATATACTTCTCATTAGGACCAGTGAACAGCATGTCATCATAGACATCAATGATTAGAAGCACATCATTTGCATGCTTAACATATAAGGTGAGTTTAGTTGGATTGTTCTCAAAACCATGTGCAATCAAGTAGGCATTTATCTTTTCACACCAAGCATGTGGTGGTTCCTTCAAACTGTATAATGCCTTTTCAACCTGCACACTTTGTTTTCATGCCCTTTATACACAAAAACATGGGGCTGAAATACATACACTTCTTCATGTAAATCACCATCAGAAATGCAGTTTTAATGTCCAACTGATGTACATTCCAACCATGATGAGCTGGAAGTGCACAAATCTACGAATGGTAGTCATTTGGCATGTGGGTGCAAAGGTGTCATCAAAATCAATGCTTCTTTCTTGAGCATCATCTTTTGGAAAAATCCTAGCCTTGTACATGTCAATTGTTCCATCAGGCTTATGATTTAGCTTGTATACCCATTTAATGATAGTGGCCTTTTTGCTCGGAGGCAAATCACATAAAGACCAAGTACCATTCTTCATAATAGCATCATATTCTGATTGCATGGTAGCCATCCAATTTTTTGAATTTTGCTTAATCAAAAGAAACGGGCTCATTCTCATCACAAAGGCTAGAGGCAGTGATAGCATAACAATCTGATGCATTTGCCCTTGTGACTAGCTAAGAAAGCTTGATGTGTTCCACACATGATGGACCTGTTCTGCCTAGATTGATCTTCCTGCAACAATATAGAGATTAACTCCTCAAATGTTAAGGCATTTGAATTGCCTTTCATAATCAACCAAAGAGTAGAAGCAAAACTTTGATATGAATCTGGAAGACCATTCAAAATAGCCTACACAAGTGAATTGTCTAGCAAGACTTCATCAACAAAAATCAATTGCTCCTTTAAATCTTTGATCTTTGTCAAAAAACTATCCATAGAATCTCCTTCATTCATATGCTCACCCTCCAATTGTTTTTGGAGGTAAGCAACACAGACCTCATTTCTTGCCTATTACAAAGTGGTAACTGTAATTCAAGCATCCTTTGCTATTTTGCAAGAGCGAATATGATGGATAATGGCACGCTTCATAGACAAGGGTATCAATGCATGTGTGTGAGTATCTCTATATCTCTACCATCCCAACGAAGTTGCTCTACAATAGGTGCAGCAGGAACTGTAGCACGAACGAGAACTTGAAGATCATCATCTTCAATGCCATCTACATCACCTTCAATAACTATATTTGTAGGTGTAGTAGGTTGTTTTTCAACACCCTACACAATATTTCACAATCCTTTTGTGAGCAATACATGATGCATCATATATGCCCATAATGGGTAATTGGTACCATCCAACTTATCCTCAACAACCAACATACGGAATACATCATTGCTTTTAGCCATGACCACAAACTAAAATACCATGATGTAGAAAAATTATTGTATCCCAAAAAGTTGAACAAAACTACCATGTTAAGCTCTGCTAAAGTTGTAGTAGGCTTCGAGGCTCAAATAATGATGCAAATGCCTCAAATCTAACATCTCAAAAGAGGCATGCAAGTCAGACTTAAAATCAACAATATACTTCTCATTAGGACCAGTGAACAACATGTCATCATAGACATCAATGATTAGAAGCACATCATTTGCATGCTTAACATATAAGGTGAGTTTAGTTGGATTGTTCTCAAAACCATGTGCAATCAAGTAGGCATTTATCTTTTCATACCAATCATGTGGTGGTTCCTTCAAACCGTATAATGCCTTTTCAACCTGCACACTTTGTTTTCATGCCCTTTATACACAAAAACATGGGGCTGAAATACATACACTTCTTCATGTAAATCACCATCAGAAATGCAGTTTTAATGTCCAACTGATGTACATTCCAACCATGATGAGCTGGAAGTGCACAAATCTACGAATGGTAGTCATTTGGCATGTGGGTGCAAAGGTGTCATCAAAATCAATGGGTCTTTCTTGAGCATCATCTTTTGGAAAAATCCTAGCCTTATACATGTCAATTGTTCCATCAGGCTTATGATTTAGCTTGTATACCCATTTAATGATAGTGGCCTTTTTGCTCAGAGGCAAATTACATAAAGACCAAGTACCATTCTTCATAATAGCATCATATCCTGATTGCATGGTAGCCATCCAATTTTTTGAATTTTGCTTAATCAAAAGAAATGGGCTCATTCTCATCACAAAGGCTAGAGGCAGTGATAGCATAACAATCTGATGCATTTGCCCTTGTGACTAGCTAAGAAATCTTGATGTGTTCCACACATGATGGACCTGTTCTGCCTAGATTGATCTTCCTGCAACAAAATAGAGATTAACTCCTCAAATGTTAAGGCATTTGAATTGCCTTTCGTAATCAACCAAAGAGTAGAAGCAAAACTTTGATATGAATCTGGAAGACCATTCAAAATAGCCTACACAAGTGAATTGTCTAGCAAGACTTCATCAACAAAAATCAATTGCTCCTTTAAATCTTTGATCTTTGTCAAAAAACTATCCATAGAATCTCCTTCATTCATATGCTCACTCTCCAATTGTTTTTGGAGGTAAGCAACACAGACCTCATTTCTTGCCTATTACAAAGTGGTAACTGTAATTCAAGCATCCTTTGCTATTTTGCAAGAGTGAATATGATGGATAATGGCACGTTTCATAGACAAGGGTATCAATGCATGTGTGTGAGTATCTCTATATCTCTACCATCCCAACAAAGTTGCTCTACAATAGGTGCAACAGGAACTGTAGCACGAACGAGAACTTGAAGATCATCATCTTCAATGCCATCTACATCACCTTCAATAACTATATTTGTAGGTGTAGTAGGTTGTTTTTCAACACCCTACACAATATTTCACAATCCTTTTGTGAGCAATACATGATGCATCATATATGCCCATAATGGGTAATTGGTACCATCCAACTTATCCTCAACAACCAACATACGGAATACATCATTGCTTTTAGCCATGGCCACAAACTAAAATACCATGATGTAGAAAAATTATTGTATCCCAAAAAGTTGAACAAAACTACCATGTTAAGCTCTGCTAAAGTTGTAGTAGACTTCGAGGTTCAAATAATGATGCAAATGCCTCAAATCTAACATCTCAAAAGAGGCATGCAAGTCAGACTTAAAATCAACAATATACTTCTCATTAGGACGAGTGAACAGCATGTCATCATAGACATCAATGATTAGAAGCACATCATTTGCATGCTTAACATATAAGGTGAGTTTAGTTGGATTGTTCTCAAAACCATGTGCAATCAAGTAGGCATTTATCTTTTCATACCAAGCATGTGGTGGTTCCTTCAAACCGTATAATGCCTTTTCAACCTGCACACTTTGTTTTCATGCCCTTTATACACAAAAACATGGGGCTGAAATACATACACTTCTTCATGTAAATCACCATCAGAAATGCAGTTTTAATGTCCAACTGATGTACATTCCAACCATGATGAGCTGGAAGTGCACAAATCTACGAATGGTAGTCATTTGGCATGTGGGTGCAAAGGTGTCATCAAAATCAATGCCTCTTTCTTGAGCATCATCTTTTGGAAAAATCCTAGCCTTATACATGTCAATTGTTCCATCAGGCTTATGATTTAGCTTGTATACCCATTTAATGATAGTGGCCTTTTGCTCGGAGGCAAATCACATAAAGACCAAGTACCATTCTTCATAATAGCATCATATTCTGATTGCATGGTAGCCATCCAATTTTTTGAATTTTGCTTAATCAAAAGAAACCGGCTCATTCTCATCACAAAGGCTAGAGGCAGTGATAGCATAACAATCTGATGTATTTGCCCTTGTGACTAGCTAAGAAAGCTTGATGTGTTCCACACATGATGGACCTGTTCTGCCTAGATTGATCTTCCTGCAACAAAATAGAGATTAATTCCTCAAATGTTAAGGCATTTGAATTGCCTTTCATAATCAACCAAAGAGTAGAAGCAAAACTTTGATATGAATCTGGAAGACCATTCAAAATAGCCTACACAAGTGAATTGTCTAGCAAGACTTCATCAACAAAAATCAATTGCTCCTTTAAATCTTTGATCTTTGTCAAAAAACTATCCATAGAATCTCCTTCATTCTTATGCTCACTCTCCAATTGTTTTTGGAGGTAAGCAACACAGACCTCATCTCTTGCCTATTACAAAGTGGTAACTGTAATTCAAGCATCCTTTGCTATTTTGCAAGAGCGAATATGATGGATAATGGCACGTTTCATAGACAAGGGTATGAATGCATGTGTGTGAGTATCTCTATATCTCTACCATCCCAACAAAGTTGCTCTACAATAGGTGCAACAGGAACTGTAGCACGAACGAGAACTTGAAGATCATCATCTTCAATGCCATCTACATCACCTTCAATAACTATATTTGTAGGTGTAGTAGGTTGTTTTTCAACACCCTACACAATATTTCACAATCCTTTTGTGAGCAATACATGATGCATACAACTTATCCTCAACAACCAACATACGGAATACATCATTGCTTTTAGCCATGGCCACAAACTAAAATACCATGATGTAGAAAAATTATTGTATCCCAAAAAGTTGAACAAAACTACCATGTTAAGCTCTGCTAAAGTTGTAGTAGACTTCGAGGCTCAAATAATGATGCAAATGCCTCAAATCTAACATCTCAAAAGAGGCATGCAAGTCAGACTTAAAATCAACAATATACTTCTCATTAGGACCAGTGAACAGCATGTCATCATAGACATCAATGATTAGAAGCACATCATTTGCATGCTTAACATATAAGGTGAGTTTAGTTGGATTGTTCTCAAAACCATGTGCAATCAAGTAGGCATTTATCTTTTCATACCAAGCATGTGGTGGTTCCTTCAAACCGTATAATGCCTTTTCAACCTGCACACTTTGTTTTCATGCCCTTTATACACCAAAACATGGGGCTGAAATGCATACACTTCTTCATGTAAATCACCATCAGAAATGCAGTTTTAATGTCCAACTGATGTACATTCCAACCATGATGAGTTGGAAGTGCACAAATCTACGAATGGTAGTCATTTGGCATGTGGGTGCAAAGGTGTCATCAAAATCAATGCCTCTTTCTTGAGCATCATCTTTTGGAAAAATCCTAGCCTTATACATGTCAATTGTTCCATCAGGCTTATGATTTAGCTTGTATACCCATTTAATGCTAGTGGCCTTTTTGCTCAGAGGCAAATCACATAAAGACCAAGTACCATTCTTCATAATAGCATCATATTCTGATTGCATGGTAGCCATCCAATTTTTTGAATTTTGCTTAATCAAAAGAAACGGGCTCATTCTCATCACAAAGGCTAGAGGCAGTGATAGCATAACAATCTGATGCACTTGCCCTTGTGACTAGCTAAGAAAGCTTGATGTGTTCCACACATGATGGACCTGTTCTGCCTAGATTGACCTTCCTGCAACAAAATAGAGATTAACTCCTCAAATGTTAAGGCATTTGAATTGCCTTTCATAATCAACCAAAGAGTAGAAGCAAAACTTTGATATGAATCTGGAAGACCATTCAAAATAGTCTACACAAGTGAATTGTCTAGCAAGACTTCATCAAGAAAAATCAATTGCTCCTTTAAATCTTTGATCTTTGTCAAAAAACTATCCATAGAATCTCCTTCATTCATATGCTCACTCTCCAATTGTTTTTGGAGGTAAGCAACACAGACCTCATTTCTTGCCTATTACAAAGTGGTAACTGTAATTCAAGCATCCTTTGCTATTTTGCAAGAGCGAATATGATGGATAATGGCACGTTTCATAGACAAGGGTATCAATGCATGTGTGTGAGTATCTCTATATCTCTACCATCCCAACAAAGTTGCTCTACAATAGGTGCAACAAGAACTGTAGCACAAACGAGAACTTGAAGATCATCATCTTCAATGCCATCTACATCACCTTCAATAACTATATTTGTAGGTGTAGTAGGTTGTTTTTCAACACCCTACACAATATTTCACAATCCTTTTGTGAGCAATACATGATGCATCATATATGCCCATAATGGGTAATTGGTACCATCCAACTTATCCTCAACAACCAACATACGGAATACATCATTGCTTTTAGCCATGGCCACAAACTAAAATACCATGATGTAGAAAAATTATTGTATCACAAAAAGTTGAACAAAACTACCATGTTAAGCTCTGCTAAAGTTGTAGTAGACTTCGAGGCTCAAATAATGATGCAAATGCCTCAAATCTAACATCTCAAAAGAGGCATGCAAGTCAGACTTAAAATCAACAATATACTTCTCATTAGGACCAGTGAACAGCATGTCATCATAGACATCATTGATTAGAAGCACATCATTTGCATGCTTAACATATAAGGTGAGTTTAGTTGGATTGTTCTCAAAACCATGTGCAATCAAGTAGGCATTTATCTTTTCATACCAAGCATGTGGTGGTTCCTTCAAACCGTATAATGCCTTTTCAACCTGCACACTTTGTTTTCATGCCCTTTATACACCAAAACATGGGGCTGAAATACATACACTTCTTCATGTAAATCACCATCAGAAATGCAGTTTTAATGTCCAACTGATGTACATTCCAACCATGATGAGCTGGAAGTGCACAAATCTACGAATGGTAGTCATTTGGCATGTGGGTGCAAAGGTGTCATCAAAATCAATGCCTCTTTCTTGAGCATCATCTTTTGGAAAAATCCTAGCCTTATACATGTCAATTGTTCCATCAGGCTTATGATTTAGCTTGTATACCCATTTAATGCTAGTGGCCTTTTTGCTCGGAGGCAAATCACATAAAGACCAAGTACCATTCTTCATAATAGCATCATATTCTGATTGCATGGTAGCCATCCAATTTTTTGAATTTTGCTTAATCAAAAGAAACGGGCTCATTCTCATCACAAAGGCTAGAGGCAGTGATAGCATAACAATCTGATGCATTTGCCCTTGTGACTAGCTAAGAAAGCTTGATGTGTTCCACACGTGATGGACCTGTTCTGCCTAGATTGATCTTCTTGCAACAAAATAGAGATTAACTCCTCAAATGTTAAGGCATTTGAATTGCCTTTCATAATCAACCAAAGAGTAGAAGCAAAACTTTGATATGAATCTGGAAGACCATTCAAAATAGCCTACACAAGTGAATTGTCTAGCAAGACTTCATCAACAAAAATCAATTGCTCCTTTAAATCTTTGATCTTTGTCAAAAAACTATCCATAGAATCTCCTTCATTCATATGCTCACTCTCCAATTGTTCTTGGAGGTAAGCAACACAGACCTCATCTCTTGCCTATTACAAAGTGGTAACTGTAATTCAAGCATCCTTTGCTATTTTGCAAGAACGAATATGATGGATAATGGCACGTTTCATAGACAAGGGTATGAATGCATGTGTGTGTGAGTATCTCTATATCTCTACCATCCCAACAAAGTTGCTCTACAATAGGTGCAACAGGAACTGTAGCACGAACGAGAACTTGAAGATCATCATCTTCAATGCCATCTACATCACCTTCAATAACTATATTTGTAGGTGTAGTAGGTTGTTTTTCAACACCCTACACAATATTTCACAATCCTTTTGTGAGCAATACATGATGCATCATATATTCCCATAATGGGTAATTGGTACCATCCAACTTATCCTCAACAACCAACATATGGAATACATCATTGCTTTTAGCCATGGCCACAAACTAAAATACCATGATGTAGAAAAATTATTGTATCCCAAAAAGTTGAACAAAACTACCATGTTAAGCTCTGCTAAAGTTGTAGTAGACTTCGAGGCTCAAATAATGATGCAAATGCCTCAAATCTAACATCTCAAAAGAGGCATGCAAGTCAGACTTAAAATCAACAATATACTTCTCATTAGGACCAGTGAATAGCATGTCATCATAGACATCAATGATTAGAAGCACATCATTTGCATGCTTAACATATAAGGTGAGTTTAGTTGGATTGTTCTCAAAACCATGTGCAATCAAGTAGGCATTTATCTTTTCATACCAAGCATGTGGTGGTTCCTTCAAACCGTATAATGCCTTTTCAACCTGCACACTTTATTTTCATGCCCTTTATACACCAAAACATGGGGCTGAAATACATACACTGCTTCATGTAAATCACCATCAGAAATGCAGTTTTAATGTCCAACTGATGTACATTCCAACCATGATGAGCTGGAAGTGCACAAATCTACGAATGGTAGTCATTTGGCATGTGGGTGCAAAGGTGTCATCAAAATCAATGCCTCTTTCTTGAGCATCATCTTTTGGAAAAATCCTAGCCTTATACATGTCAATTGTTCCATCAGGCTTATGATTTAGCTTGTATACCCATTTAATGATAGTGGCCTTTTTGCTCGGAGGCAAATCACATAAAGACCAAGTACCATTCTTCATAATAGCATCATATTCTGATTGCATGGTAGCCATCCAATTTTTTGAATTTTGCTTAATCAAAAGAAACGGGCTCATTCTCATCACAAAGGCTAGAGGCAGTGATAGCATAACAATCTGATGCATTTGCCCTTGTGACTAGCTAAGAAAGCTTGATGTGTTCCACACATGATGGACCTGTTCTGCCTAGATTGATCTTCCTGCAACAAAATAGAGATTAATTCCTCAAATGTTAAGGCATTTGAATTGCCTTTCATAATCAACCAAAGAGTAGAAGCAAAACTTTGATATGAATCTGGAAGACCATTCAAAATAGCCTACACAAGTGAATTGTCTAGCAAGACTTCATCAACAAAAATCAATTGCTCCTTTAAATCTTTGATCTTTGTCAAAAAACTATCCATAGAATCTCCTTCATTCATATGCTCACTCTCCAATTGTTTTTGGAGGTAAGCAACACAGACCTCATCTCTTGCCTATTACAAAGTGGTAACTGTAATTCAAGCATCCTTTGCTATTTTGCAAGAGCGAATATGATGGATAATGGCACGTTTCATAGACAAGGGTATCAATGCATGTGTGTGAGTATCTCTATATCTCTACCATCCCAACAAAGTTGCTCTACAATAGGTGCAACAGGAACTGTAGCACGAACGAGATCTTGAACATCATCATCTTCAATGCCATCTACATCACCTTCAATAACTATATTTGTAGGAGGTTGTTTTTCAACACCCTACACAATATTTCACAATCCTTTTGTGAGCAATACATGATGCATCATATATGCCCATAATGGGTAATTGGTACCATCCAACTTATCCTCAACAACCAACATACGGAATACATCATTGCTTTTAGCCATGGCCACAAACTAAAATACCATGATGTAGAAAAATTATTGTATCCCAAAAAGTTGAACAAAACTACCATGTTAAGCTCTGCTAAAGTTGTAGTAGACTTCGAGGCTCAAATAATGATGCAAATGCCTCAAATCTAACATCTCAAAAGAGGCATGCAAGTCAGACTTAAAATCAACAATATACTTCTCATTAGGACCAGTGAACAACATGTCATCATAGACATCAATGATTAGAATCACATCATTTGCATGCTTAACATATAAGGTGAGTTTAGTTGGATTGTTCTCAAAACCATGTGCAATCAAGTAGGCATTTATCTTTTCATACCAAGCATGTGGTGGTTCCTTCAAACCGTATAATGCCTTTTCAACCTGCACACTTTGTTTTCATGCCCTTTATACACCAAAACATGGGGCTGAAATACATACACTTCTTCATGTAAATCACCATCAGAAATGCAGTTTTAATGTCCAACTGATGTACATTCCAACCATGATGAGCTCGAAGTGCACAAATCTACGAATGGTAGTCATTTGGCATGTGGGTGCAAAGGTGTCATCAAAATCAATGCCTCTTTCTTGAGCATCATCTTTTGGAAAAATCCTAGCCTTATACATGTCAATTGTTCCATCAGGCTTATGATTTAGCTTGTATACCCATTTAATGATAGTGGCCTTTTTGCTCGGAGGCAAATCACATAAAGACCAAGTACCATTCTTCATAATAGCATCATATTCTGATTGCATGGTAGCCATCCAATTTTGTGAATTTTGCTTAATCAAAAGAAACGGGCTCATTCTCATCACAAAGGCCAGAGGCAGTGATAGCATAACAATCTGATGAATTTGCCCTTGTGACTAGCTAAGAAAGCTTGATGTGTTCCACACATGATGGACCTGTTCTGCCTAGATTGATCTTCCTGCAACAAAATAGAGATTAACTCCTCAAATGTTAAGGCATTTGAATTGCCTTTCATAATCAACCAAAGAGTAGAAGCAAAACTTTGATATGAATCTGGAAGACCATTCAAAATAGCCTACACAAGTGAATTGTCTAGCAAGACTTCATCAACAAAAATCAATTGCTCCTTTAAATCTTTGATCTTTGTCAAAAAACTATCCATAGAATCTCCTTCATTCATATGCTCACTCTCCAATTGTTTTTGGAGGTAAGCAACACAGACCTCATCTCTTGCCTATTACAAAGTGGTAACTGTAATTCAAGCATCCTTTGCTATTTTGCAAGAGCGAATATGATGGATAATGGCACGTTTCATAGACAAGGGTATCAATGCATGTGTGTGAGTATCTCTATATCTCTACCATCCCAACAAAGTTGCTCTACAATAGGTGCAACAGGAACTGTAGCACGAACAAGAACTTGAAGATCATCATCTTCAATGCCATCTACATCACCTTCAATAACTATATTTGTAGGTGTAGTAGGTTGTTTTTCAACACCCTACACAATATTTCACAATCCTTTTGTGAGCAATACATGATGCATCATATATGCCCATAATGGGTAATTGGTACCATCCAACTTATCCTCAACAACCAACATACGGAATACATCATTGCTTTTAGCCATGACCACAAACTAAAATACCATGATGTAGAAAAATTATTGTATCCCAAAAAGTTGAACAAAACTACCATGTTAAGCTCTGCTAAAGTTGTAGTAGACTTCGAGGCTCAAATAATGATGCAAATGCCTCAAATCTAACATCTCAAAAGAGGCATGCAAGTCAGACTTAAAATCAACAATATACTTCTCATTAGGACCAGTGAACAGCATGTCATCATAGACATCAATGATTAGAAGCACATCATTTGCATGCTTAACATATAAGGTGAGTTTAGTTGGATTGTTCTCAAAACCATGTGCAATCAAGTAGGCATTTATCTTTTCATACCAAGCATGTGGTGGTTCCTTCAAACCGTATAATGCCTTTTCAACCTGCACACTTTGTTTTCATGCCCTTTATACACCAAAACATGGGGCTGAAATACATACACTTCTTCATGTAAATCACCATCAGAAATGCAGTTTTAATGTCCAACTGATGTACATTCCAACCATGATGAGCTGGAAGTGCACAAATCTACGAATGGTAGTCATTTGGCATGTGGGTGCAAAGGTGTCATCAAAATCAATGCCTCTTTCTTGAGCATCATCTTTTGGAAAAATCCTAGCCTTATACATGTCAATTGTTCCATCAGGCTTATGATTTAGCTTGTATACCCATTTAATGATAGTGGCCTTTTTGCTCGGAGGCAAATCACATAAAGACCAAGTACCATTCTTCATAATAGCATCATATTCTGATTGCATGGTAGCCATCCAATTTTTTGAATTTTGCTTAATCAAAAGAAACGGGCTCATTCTCATCACAAAGGCTAGAGGTAGTGATAGCATAACAATCTGATGCATTTGCCCTTGTGACTAGCTAAGAAAGCTTGATGTGTTCCACACATGATGGACCTGTTCTGCCTAGATTGATCTTCCTACAACAAAATAGAGATTAACTCCTCAAATGTTAAGGCATTTGAATTGCCTTTCATAATCAACCAAAGAGTAGAAGCAAAACTTTGATATGAATCTGGAAGACCATTCAAAATAGCCTACACAAGTGAATTGTCTAGCAAGACTTCATCAACAAAAATCAATTGCTCCTTTAAATCTTTGATCTTTGTCAAAAAACTATCCATAGAATCTCCTTCATTCATATGCTCACTCTCCAATTGTTTTTGGAGGTAAGCAACACAGACCTCATTTCTTGCCTATTACAAAGTGGTAACTGTAATTCAAGCATCCTTTGCTATTTTGCAAGAGCGAATATGATGGATAATGGCACGTTTCATAGACAAGGGTATCAATGCATGTGTGTGAGTATCTCTATATCTCTACCATCCCAACAAAGTTGCTCTACAATAGGTGCAACAGGAACTGTAGCACGAACGAGAACTTGAAGATCATCATCTTCAATGCCATCTACATCACCTTCAATAACTATATTTGTAGGTGTAGTAGGTTGTTTTTCAACACCCTACACAATATTTCACAATTCTTTTGTGAGCAATACATGATGCATCATATATGCCTGTAATGGGTAATTGGTACCATCCAACTTATCCTCAACAACCAACATACGGAATACATCATTGCTTTTAGCCATGGCAACAAACTAAAATACCATGATGTAGAAAAATTATTGTATCCCAAAAAGTTGAACAAAACTACCATGTTAAGCTCTGCTAAAGTTGTAGCAAACTTCGAGGCTCAAATAATGATGCAAATGCCTCAAATCTAACATCTCAAAAGAGGCATGCAAGTCAGACTTAAAATCAACAATATACTTCTCATTAGGACCAGTGAACAGGATGTCATCATAGAAATCAATAATTAGAAGCACATCATTTGCATGCTTAACATATAAGGTGAGTTTAGTTGGATTGTTCTCAAAACCATGTGCAATCAAGTAGGCATTTATCTTTTCATACCAAGCATGTGGTGGTTCCTTCAAACCGTATAATTCCTTTTCAACCTGCACACTTTGTTTTCATGCCCTTTATACACCAAAACATGGGGCTGAAATACATACACTTCTTCATGTAAATCACCATCAGAAATGCAGTTTTAATGTCCAACTGATGTACATTCCAACCATGATGAGCTGGAAGTGCACAAATCTACGAATGGTAGTCATTTGGCATGTTGGTGCAAAGGTGTCATCAAAATCAATGCCTCTTTCTTGAGCATCATCTTTTGGAAAAATCCTAGCCTTATACATGTCAATTGTTCCATCAGGCTTATGATTTAGCTTGTATACCCATTTAATGATAGTGGCCTTTTTGCTCGGAGGCAAATCACATAAAAGCCAAGTACCATTCTTCATAATAGCATCATATTCTGATTGCATGGTAGCCATCCAATTTTTTGAATTTTGCTTAATCAAAAGAAACGGGCTCATTCTCATCACAAAGGCTAGAGGCAGTGATAGCATAACAATCTGATGCATTTGCCCTTGTGACTAGCTAAGAAAGCTTGATGTGTTCCACACATGATGGACCTGTTCTGCCTAGATTGATCTTCCTGCAACAAAATAGAGATTAACTCCTCAAATGTTAAGGCATTTGAATTGCCTTTCATAATCAACCAAAGAGTAGAAGCAAAACTTTGATATGAATCTAGAAGACCATTCAAAATAGCCTACACAAGTGAATTGTCTAGCAAGACTTCATCAACAAAAATCAATTGCTCCTTTAAATCTTTGATCTTTGTCAAAAAACTATCCATAGAATCTCCTTCATTCATATGCTCACTCTCCAATTGTTTTTGGAGGTAAGCAACACAGACCTCATTTCTTGCCTATTACAAAGTGGTAACTGTAATTCAAGCATCCTTTGCTATTTTGCAAGAGCGAATATGATGGATCATGGCACGTTTCATAGACAAGGGTATCAATGCATGTGTGTGAGTATCTCTATATCTCTACCATCCCAACAAAGTTGCTCTACAATAGGTGCAACATGAACTGTAGCACGAACGAGAACTTGAAGATCATCATCTTCAATGCCATCTACATCACCTTCAATAACTATATTTGTAGGTGTAGTAGGTTGTTTTTCAACACCCTACACAATATTTCACAATCCTTTTGTGAGCAATACATGATGCATCATATATGCCCGTAATGGGTAATTGGTACCATCCAACTTATCCTCAAAAACCAACATACGGAATACATCATTGCTTTTAGCCATGGCCACAAACTAAAATACCATGATGTAGAAAAATTATTGTATCCCAAAAAGTTGAACAAAACTACCATGTTAAGCTCTGCTAAAGTTGTAGCAGACTTCGAGGCTCAAATAATGATGCAAATGCCTCAAATCTAACATCTCAAAAGAGGCATGCAAGTCAGACTTAAAATCAACAATATACTTCTCATTAGGACCAGTGAACAGCATGTCATCATAGACATCAATGATTAGAAGCACATCATTTGCATGCTTAACATATAAGGTGAGTTTAGTTGGATTGTTCTCAAAACCATGTGCAATCAAGTAGGCATTTATCTTTTCATACCAAGCATGTGGTGGTTCCTTCAAACCGTATAATGCCTTTTCAACCTGCACAATTTGTTTTCATGCCCTTTATACACCAAAACATGGGGCTGAAATACATACACTTCTTCATGTAAATCACCATTAGAAATGCAGTTTTAATGTCCAACTGATGTACATTCCAACCATGATGAGCTGGAAGTGCACAAATCTACGAATGGTAGTCATTTGGCATGTGGGTGCAAAGGTGTCATCAAAATCAATGCCTCTTTCTTGAGCATCATCCTTTGGAAAAATCCTAGCCTTATACATGTCAATTGTTCCATCAGGCTTATGATTTAGCTTGTATACCCGTTTAATGCTAGTGGCCTTTTTGCTCGGAGGCAAATCACATAAAGACCAAGTACCATTCTTCATAATAGCATCATATTCTGATTGCATGGTAGCCATCCAATTTTTTGAATTTTGCTTAATCAAAAGAAACAGGCTCATTCTCATCACAAAGGCTAGAGGTAGTGATAGCATAACAATCTGATGCATTTGCCCTTGTGACTAGCTAAGAAAGCTTGATGTGTTCGACACATGATGGACCTGTTCTGCCTAGATTGATCTTCCTGCAACAAAATAGAGGTCAACCCCTCAAACGTTAAGGCATTTGAATTGCCTTTCATAATCAACCAAAGAGTAGAAGCAAAACTTTGATATGAATCAGGAAGACCATTCAAAATAGCGTACACAAGTGAATTGTCTAGCAAGACTTCATCAACAAAAATCAATTGCTCCTTTAAATCTTTGATCTTTGTCAAATAACTATCCATAGAATCTCCTTCATTCATATGCTCACTCTCCAATTGTTTTTGGAGGTAAGCAACACAGACCTCATTTCTTGCCTATTACAAAGTGGTAACTGTAATTCAAGCATCCTTTGCTATTTTGCAAGAGCGAATATGATGGATAGTGGCACGTTTCATAGACAAGGGTATCAATGCATGTGTGTGAGTATCTCTATATCTCTACCATCCCAACAAAGTTGCTCTACAATAGGTGCAACAGGAACTGTAGCACGAACAAGAACTTGAAGATCATCATCTTCAATGCCATCTACATTACCTTCAATAACTATATTTGTAGGTGTAGTAGGTTGTTTTTCAACACCCTACACAATATTTCACAATCCTTTTGTGAGCAATACATGATGCATCATATATGCCCATAATGGGTAATTGGTACCATCCAACTTATCCTCAACAACCCACATACGGAATACATCATTGCTTTTAGACATGGCCACAAACTAAAATACCATGATGTAGAAAAATTATTGTATACCAAAAAGTTGAACAAAACTACCATGTTAAGCTCTGCTAAAGTTGTAGCAGACTTCGAGGCTCAAATAATGATGCAAATGCCTCAAATCTAACATCTCAAAAGAGGCATGCAAGTCAGACTTAAAATCAACAATATACTTCTCATTAGGACCACTGAACAGCATGTCATCATAGACATCAATGATTAGAAGCACATCATTTGCATGCTTAACATATAAGGTGAGTTTAGTTGGATTGTTCTCAAAACCATGTGCAATCAAGTAGGCATTTATCTTTTCATACCAAGCATGTGGTGGTTCCTTCAAACCGTATAATGCCTTTTCAACCTGCACACTTTGTTTTCATGCCCTTTATACACAAAAACATGGGGCTGAAATACATACACTTCTTCATGTAAATCACCATCAGAAATGCAGTTTTAATGTCCAACTGATGTACATTCCAACCATGATCAGCTGGAAGTGCACAAATCTACGAATGGTAGTCATTTGGCATGTGGGTGCAAAGGTGTCATCAAAATCAATGCCTCTTTCTTGAGCATCATCTTTTGGAAAAATCATAGCCTTATACATGTCAATTGTTCCATCAGGCTTATGATTTAGCTTGTATACCCATTTAATGATAGTGGCCTTTTTGAACGGAGGCAAATCACATAAAGACCAAGTACCATTCTTCATAATAGCATCATATTCTGATTGCATGGCAGCCATCCAATTTTTTGAATTTTGCTTAATCAAAAGAAATGGGCTCATTCTCATCACAAAGGCTAGAGGCAGTTATAGCATAACAATCTGATGCATTTGCCCTTGTGACTAGCTAAGAAAGCTTGATGTGTTCCACACATGATGGACCTGTTCTGCCTAGATTGATCTTCCTGCAACAAAATAGAGATTAACTCCTCAAATGTTAAGGCATTTGAATTGCCTTTCATAATCAACCAAAGAGTAGAAGCAAAACTTTGATATGAATCAGGAAGACCATTCAAAATAGCCTACACAAGTGAATTGTCTAGCAAGACTTCATCAACAAAAATCAATTGCTCCTTTAAATCTTTGATCTTTGTCAAAGAACTATCCATAGAATCTCCTTCATTCATATGCTCACTCTCCAATTGTTTTTGGAGGTAAGCAACACAGACCTCATTTCTTGCCTATTACAAAGTGGTAACTGTAATTCAAGCATCCTTTGCTATTTTGCAAGAGCGAATATGATGGATAATGGCACGTTTCATAGACAAGGGTATCAATGCATGTGTGTGAGTATCTCTATATCTCTACCATCCCAACAAAGTTGCTCTAAAATAGGTGCAACAGGAACTGTAGCACGAACAAGAACTTGAAGATCATCATCTTCAATGCCATCTACATCACCTTCAATAACTATATTTGTAGGTGTAGTAGGTTGTTTTTCAACACCCTACACAATATTTCACAATCCTTTTGTGAGCAATACATGATGCATCATATATGCCCATAATGGGTAATTGGTACCATCCAACTTATCCTCAACAACCAACATACGGAATACATCATTGCTTTTAGCCATGGCCACAAACTAAAATACCATGATGTAGAAAAATTATTGTATACCAAAAAGTTGAACAAAACTACCATGTTAAGCTCTGCTAAAGTTGTAGCAGACTTCGAGGCTCAAATAATGATGCAAATGCCTCAAATCTAACATCTCAAAAGAGGCATGCAAGTCAGACTTAAAATCAACAATATACTTCTCATTAGGACCAGTGAACAGCATGTCATCATAGACATCAATGATTAGAAGCACATCATTTGCATGCTTAACATATAAGGTGAGTTTAGTTGGATTGTTCTCAAAACCATGTGCAATCAAGTAGGCATTTATCTTTTCATACCAAGCATGTGGTGGTTCCTTCAAACCGTATAATGCCTTTTCAACCTGCACACTTTGTTTTCATGCCCTTTATACACAAAAACATGGGGCTGAAATACATACACTTCTTCATGTAAATCACCATCAGAAATGCAGTTTTAATGTCCAACTGATGTACATTCCAACCATGATGAGCTGGAAGTGCACAAATCTACGAATGGTAGGCATTTGGCATGTGGGTGCAAAGGTGTCATCAAAATCAATGCCTCTTTCTTGAGCATCATCTTTTGGAAAAATCATAGCCTTATACATGTCAATTGTTCCATCAGGCTTATGATTTAGCTTGTATACCCATTTAATGATGGTGGCCTTTTTGCTCGGAGGCAAATCACATAAAGACCAAGTACCATTCTTCATAATAGCATCATATTCTGATTGCATGGTAGCCATCCAATTTTTTGAATTTTGCTTAATCAAAAGAAACGGGCTCATTCTCATCACAAAGGCTAGAGGCAGTTATAGCATAACAATCTGATGCATTTGCCCTTGTGACTAGCTAAGAAAGCTTGATGTGTTCCACACATGATGGACCTGTTCTGCCTAGATTGATCTTCCTGCAACAAAATAGAGATTAACTCCTCAAATGTTAAGGCATTTGAATTGCCTTTCATAATCAACCAAAGAGTAGAAGCAAAACTTTGATATGAATCTGGAAGACCATTCAAAATAGCCTACACAAGTGAATTGTCTAGCAAGACTTCATCAACAAAAATCAATTGCTCCTTTAAATCTTTGATCTTTGTCAAAAAACTATCCATAGAATCTCCTTCATTCATATGCTCACTCTCCAATTGTTTTTGGAGGTAAGCAACACAGACCTCATTTCTTGCCTATTACAAAGTGGTAACTGTAATTCAAGCATCCTTTGCTATTTTGCAAGAGCGAATATGATGGATAATGGCACGTTTCATAGACAAGGGTATCAATGCATGTGTGTGAGTATCTCTATATCTCTACCATCCCAACAAAGTTGCTCTACAATAGGTGCAACAGGAACTGTAGCACGAACAAGAACTTGAAGATCATCATCTTCATTGCGATCTACATCACCTTCAATAACTATATTTGTAGGTGTAGTAGGTTGTTTTTCAACACCCTACACAATATTTCACAATCCTTTTGTGAGCAATACATGATGCATCATATATGCCCATAATGGGTAATTGGTACCATCCAACTTATCCTCAACAACCACTTATACGGAATACATCATTGCTTTTAGCCATGGCCACAAACTAAAATACCATGATGTAGAAAAATTATTGTATCCCAAAAGGTTGAACAAAACTACCATGTTAAGCTCTGCTAAAGTTGTAGTAGACTTCGAGGCTCAAATAATGATGCAAATGCCTCAAATCTAACATCTCAAAAGAGGCATGCAAGTCAGACTTAAAATCAACAATATACTTCTCATTAGGACCAGTGAACAGCATGTCATCATAGACATCAATGATTAGAAGGTCTTTTCATACCAAGCATGTGGTGGTTCCTTCAAACCGTATAATGCCTTTTCAACCTGCACACTTTGTTTTCATGCCCTTTATACACCAAAACATGGGGCTGAAATACATACACTTCTTCATGTAAATCACCATCAGAAATGCAGTTTTAATGTCCAACTGATGTACATTCCAACCATGATGAGCTGGAAGTGCACAAATCTACGAATGGTAGTCATTTGGCATGTGGGTGCAAAGGTGTCATCAAAATGAATGCCTCTTTCTTGAGCATCATCTTTTGGAAAAATCCTAGCCTTATACATGTCAATTGTTCCATCAGGCTTATGA
The DNA here is from genome assembly GCA_020310875.1 of Ceratopteris richardii. NCBI lineage: Eukaryota > Viridiplantae > Streptophyta > Polypodiopsida > Polypodiales > Pteridaceae > Ceratopteris > Ceratopteris richardii. The sequence goes on along the minus strand of CM035428.1, from coordinate 175,677,146 downwards.
TTTAGCTTGTATACCCATTTAATGATAGTGGCCTTATTGCTCGGAGGCAAATCACATAAAGACCAAGTACCATTCTTCATAATAGCATCATATTCTGATTGCATGGTAGCCATCCAATTTTTTGAATTTTGCTTAATCAAAAGAAACGGGCTCATTCTCATCACAAAGGCTAGAAGCAGTGATAGCATAACAATCTCATGCATTTGCCCTTGTGACTAGCTAAGAAAGCTTGATGTGTTCCACACATGATGGACCTGTTCTGCCTAGATTGATCTTCCTGCAACAAAATAGAGATTAACTCCTCAAATGTTAAGGCATTTGAATTTCCTTTCATAATCAACCAAAGAGTAGAAGCAAAACTTTGATATGAATCTGGAAGACCATTCAAAATAGCCTACACAAGTGAATTGTCTAGCAAGACTTCATCAACAAAAATCAATTGCTCCTTTAAATCTTTGATCTTTGTCAAAAAACTATCCATAGAATCTCGTTCATTCATATGCTCACTCTCCAATTGTTTTTGGAGGTAAGCAACACAGACCTCATTTCTTGCCTATTACAAAGTGGTAACTGTAATTCAAGCATCCTTTGCTATTTTGCAAGAGCGAATATGATGGATAAAGGCACGTTTCATAGACAAGGGTATCAATGCATGTGTGTGAGTATCTCTATATCTCTACCATCCCAACAAAGTTGCTCTACAATAGGTGCAACAAGAACTGTAGCACGAACAAGAACTTGAAGATCATCATCTTCAATGCCATCTACATCACCTTCAATAACTATATTTGTAGGTGTAGTAGGTTGTATTTCAACACCCTACACAATATTTCACAATCGTTTTGTGAGCAATACATGATGCATCATATATGCCCATAATGGGTAATTGGTACCATCCAACTTATCCTCAACAACCAACATACAGAATACATCATTGCTTCTAGCCATGGCCACAAACTAAAATACCATGATGTAGAAAAATTATTGTATCCCAAAAAGTTGAACAAAACTACCATGTTAAGCTCTGCTAAAGTTGTAGCACACTTTGAGGCTCAAATAATGATGCAAATGCCTCAAATCTAACATCTCAAAAGAGGCATGCAAGTCAGACTTAAAATCAACAATATACTTCTCATTAGGACGAGTGAACAACATGTCATCATAGACATCAATGATTAGAAGCACATCATTTGCATGCTTAACATATAAGGTGAGTTTAGTTGGATTGTTCTCAAAACCATGTGCAATCAAGTAGGCATTTATCTTTTCATACCAAGCATGTGGTGGTTTTTTCAAACCGTATAATGCCTTTTCAACCTGCACACTTTGTTTTCATGCCCTTTATACACCAAAACATGGGGCTGAAATACATACACTTCTTCATGTAAATCACCATCAGAAATGCAGTTTTAATGTCCAACTGATGTACATTCCATTCATGATGAGCTGGAAGTGCACAAATCTACGAATGGTAGTCATTTGGCATGTGGGTGCAAAGGTGTCATCAAAATCAATGCCTCTTTCTTGAGCATCATCTTTTGGAAAAATCCTAGCCTTATACATGTCAATTGTTCCATCAGGCTTATGATTTAGCTTGTATACCCATTTAATGCTAGTGGCCTTTTTGCTCGGAGGCAAATCACATAAAGACCAAGTCCCATTCTTCATAATAGCATCATATTCTGATTGCATGGTAGGCATCCAGTTTTTTGAATTTTGCTTAATCAAAAGAAACGGGCTCATTCTCATCACAAAGGCTAGAGGCAGTGATAGCATAACAATCTCATGCATTTGCCCTTGTGACTAGCTAAGAAAGCTTGATGTGTTCCACACATGATGGACCTGTTCTGCCTAGATTGATCTTCCTGTCACAAAATAGAGATTAACTCCTCAAATGTTAAGGCATTTGAATTGCCTTTCATAATCAACCAAAGAGTAGAAGCAAAACTTTGATATGAATCTGGAAGACCATTCAAAATAGCCTACACAAGTGAATTGTCTAGCAAGACTTCATCAACAAAAATCAATTGCTCCTTTAAATCTTTGATCTTTGTCAAAAAACTATCCATAGAATCTCCTTCATTCATATGCTCACTCTCCAATTGTTTTTGGAGGTAAGCAACACAGACCTCATTTCTTGCCTATTACAAAGTGGTAACTGTAATTCAAGCATCCTTTGCTATTTTGCAAGAGCGAATATGATGGATAATGGCACGTTTCATAGACAAGGGTATCAATGCATGTGTGTGAGTATCTCTATATCTCTACCATCCCAACAAAGTTGCTCTACAATAGGTGCAACAGGAACTGTAGCACGAACAAGAACTTGAAGATCATCATCTTCAATGCCATCTACATCACCTTCAATAACTATATTTGTAGGTGTAGTAGGTTGTTTTTCAACACCCTACACAATATTTCACAATCCTTTTGTGAGCAATACATGATGCATCATATATGCCCATAATGGGTAATTGGTAACATCCAACTTATCCTCAACAACCAACATACGGAATACATCATTGCTTTTAGCCATGGCCACAAACTAAAATACCATGATGTAGAAAAATTATTGTATCCCAAAAAGTTGAACAAAACTACCATGTTAAGCTCTGCTAAAGTTGTAGTAGACTTCGAGGCTCAAATAATGATGCAAATGCCTCAAATCTAACATCTCAAAAGAGGCATGCAAGTCAGACTTAAAATCATCAATATACTTCTCATTAGGACCAGTGAACAACATGTCATCATAGACATCAATGATTAGAAGCACATCATTTGCATGCTTAACATATAAGGTGAGTTTAGTTGGATTGTTCTCAAAACCATGTGCAATCAAGTAGGCATTTATCTTTTCATACCAAGCATGTGGTGGTTCCTTCAAACCGTATAATGCCTTTTCAACATGCACACTTTGTTTTCATGCCCTTTATACACAAAAACATGGGGCTGAAATACATACACTTCTTCATGTAAATCACCATCAGAAATGCAGTTTTAATGTCCAACTGATGTACATTCCAACCATGATGAGCTGGAAGTGCACAAATCTACGAATGGTAGTCATTTGGCATGTGGGTGCAAAGGTGTCATCAAAATCAATGCCTCTTTCTTGAGCATCATCTTTTGGAAAAATCCTAGCCTTATACATGTCAATTGTTCCATCAGGCTTATGATTTAGCTTGTATACCCATTTAATGATAGTGGCCTTTTTGCTCGGAGGCAAATCACATAAAGACCAAGTACCATTCTTCATAATAGCATCATATTCTGATTGCATGGTAGCCATCCAATTTTTTGAATTTTGCTTAATCAAAAGAAACGGGCTCATTCTCATCACAAAGGCTAGAAGCAGTGATAGCATAACAATCTCATGCATTTGCCCTTGTGACTAGCTAAGAAAGCTTGATGTGTTCCACACATGATGGACCTGTTCTGCCTAGATTGATCTTCCTGCAACAAAATAGAGATTAACTCCTCAAATGTTAAGGCATTTGAATTGCCTTTCATAATCAACCAAAGAGTAGAAGCAAAACTTTGATATGAATCTGGAAGACCATTCAAAATAGCCTACACAAGTGAATTGTCTAGCAAGACTTCATCAACAAAAATCAATTGCTCCTTTAAATCTTTGATCTTTGTCAAAAAACTATCCATAGAATCTCCTTCATTCATATGCTCACTCTCCAATTGTTTTTGGAGGTAAGCAACACAGACCTCATTTCTTGCCTATTACAAAGTGGTAACTGTAATTCAAGCATCCTTTGCTATTTTGCAAGAGCGAATATGATGGATAATGGCACGTTTCATAGACAAGGGTATCAATGCATGTGTGTGAGTATCTCTATATCTCTACCATCCCAACAAAGTTGCTCTACAATAGGTGCAGCAGGAACTGTAGCACGAACAAGAACTTGATGATCATCATCTTCAATGCCATCTACATCACCCTGAATAACTATATTTGTAGGTGTAGTAGGTTGTTTTTCAACACCCTACACAATATTTCACAATCCTTTTGTGAGCAATACATGATGCATCATATATGCCCATAATGGGTAATTGGTACCATCCAACTTATCCTCAACAACCAACATACGGAATACATCATTCCTTTTAGCCATGGCCACAAACTAAAATACCATGATGTAGAAAAATTATTGTATCCCAAAAAGTTGAACAAAACTACCATGTTAAGCTTTGCTAAAGTTGTAGCAGACTTCGAGGCTCAAATAATGATGCAAATGCCTCAAATCACTTGGAATCATTTATATGAAGAGTGCTTAGTTAAATGGAGGGACTTGGAAACAAGTAATTTCCATCAATAAAAGACCTTTTCCAACTTTAAGTTAGGAAAGAGGCAAATCGTTTTTAGAATGAGTTCATGATCGACGAGTTAGATCATGGTGCATGGGGGAATACTCCACATATTATACCAACACACATTTTCAAGGAAAAAAATGTTAAAGGGAGGAAGAATGTTGTATAACCCTTGGGTTAGACCCTTGGATAATGGCAAATATGCTTGGAAACCCTTGTTTAGTTAAATGGGTTAGACCCTTGAAGTTGGAGCTCAAGTTCTTAGTTTTAAAACTTGGCAATTTATTTAATTGAAGTCTCAATCGAAGGTTTTTTACCCATAGGAATAATTATCCTAATGTATGAGAACCTTAGACTCGTAAGTGAAGGAAAGCTTCAATTGAATTAGAAACCATGTGACTATCCTTGGGAAAATGTCCACATGAAGGACGCTTGGAAGGACAAATGGAAGCATTCTATGGCATGCGCCCCTTGGACCTTTGGTATATATGGGTGGAGGTGGATGGGTGGATACGTACTCAATGACTCTCTTGGTGGATATTATAATCTACCATGGAATATTTACAATGGACACCTATTAAGTACATATTTTTCACAGATAACAACCTCAAGCTAGAAGCTATGTGGTAAAGCTTGATTCTTGACCATACACCTTGCCATTTCCATGAGAGGCATGTTCTCGGTCTCAACAATTCTATTTTTTTGAGGTGTATATGGCACTCTACATTGATGTCTTATCCCATGCTCAACCAAAATGCATTACAGTCAAAAAACATATACTTCCCCCCTCAATCAAAGTGAAGCATGTCTAATTTACATGCTAATATATTTTCAGCCATAACTAGGAATTGTTTAAATAGCATAAACACTTTAGACTTTGCTTTCAATGGATAAACTATGCATGCCTTGAAAATTTATAAAGGAAAGTCACATCGTATAGGTAATTCTCAAATGAAGAATGAAGGTGTGTGCATAGGACCACATACATCACTATGAATAAGATTAAATTTATGTGTAGCTCTTACTGAGTCATCTTCCAATAAGGAAGAATGTTGCATTTTACCCAAAATACAACCCTCATAGACATGTTTAGAAGGTGCTTCAACTTTGGGTAGAGAGGACACCATTTCAAATTTCTATAGGTGAAGCAAACTAGCAAAGTTCAAATGAACAAAGCATGCATGCCAAAGTCCTTGTGGGACTTGAACCCGTCTTAAGAGCACATAGATTTATCCTTGAATCTAACTTTCAAGTTTTTAGGCCAACATAAGACCGACCAATTAATTTCTGGTTTCAAATTTGCTTGAATTATTAGGACACTCAATTACTTAATAACGTACACTATGACTTTTATGTTGTACTTACAATTAATTCCATTTATTAGAACGAGTAGATTGCAAAATCGAACTTTCATTTATCAAAATAATAATGTGCATCAATATAGCTTTTGAAAGGTGGAGTTTTTATGTTACCTGTCCTATAAAAGAAAACCGAGAAAATCTAGCTATGCCATGTGACTCATTTTTATTAATTGATATTTTTTTTTACAATTATTGAACAAAATTTGACCGAGATTAGTTAGGTAGAGTGTTTATGCTTTTCGCCTCTTCTTTATCCAGCTCCAAATATTCCTCACGGTTTATTTCTTGGTTCATCATTCCTAGGTTTTTGGATGCATCTAAGTCTTTGAAATGTGGATTGATTTTCTCAGTTTTCCTCCATCTTTCTTCCTAGATTCTAGCCCATAGATCCTGAGGCCAATTAGCTTCAACTTTTGGGATCATAGAACTTCTTTCATGATTTTCAGTGCTTACACTTTCGGCTTTTCCTAGGATCCTCCTGTCTTCCGAAGAGTCATGTGCTCCTAAACATTCTCGAAATCCTCTATTAGCTATTCTTGTTTTTGGGAGGCCTTGGATAGGGTTTTCTAGTGTATTTTGAGCAATTTCAATCAACTTTTTGCAGATCTCTAGCCTTTCTTTTTCCAGATATCCTCTTGGGTAACTTAATTTGTGTTGTTCCAAACTTGGTCCGCGCTGATCTTGGATTGATATGCTTTTATCCACATGGATAGATCTTCGAGCATTGGATCAGCTAAAACCACCCAGCTTGTTGCTTCTGTTGCTCTTTCTTCTCTTTAATAGAATCCTTGATGTTTATAGGACTCTTAGATTGATTTGGCTCTTCTTTGCTCTTCTCTTCCTCCTTCTTTTGAGCCCACTTGTTTCTCAATTTCTCTCATCGAGCTTTCCATCTTTGGGTTCTTTTTACCTTGGAGTTTTCTTCAGACTCTTTCGAATCTACCACTATTTGAGGCATCGGTGTTTCTGGGTTGTTGGTCTCTTGCATAATTGAATCTAACCTTCAATGGTACCGTATATTCCTTGTCACTTCTAGAAGGCTCTACCACTTCTACTACGTTCACTTGAGTCATTTGGTTTGTCTTGTGAGGATTTTTAGGATAATCCCTAAATAAATTCTCCTTTCCGTAATCACTACAATACCCTTCCCAAACCTTATGTGGTGATTGGTAAGGCAAAGTGCATTCTTTGATGAAATGGTCTCCTCCACAACGATAATTGGGTCCTCTAGGGATTGGAGGTCTAATCAAGGGTCTAGAAGGTGCTTGGGCTCTGGAATTTGTGTACATTAATGTAGCATATTCATCTACATATCCATGTGAGCTATCATAGTCCTACTGTCCATAAGGGTGTTGCTCATAGGTATGCTCATATTTCATCGAGTCAGCTTCATATGCATAGTATTCTCCCCAATTTTGGTCATAAAATTGATGATGGCTGTTAGGCCTTGCTAATGAAGTAGTCGGCACTAGGGCTCTCTCAGTGTTCTCTTATGCTTGGGCAAATTTCACTAGGACAACATTATGTGGGTGAGATGCTGTTGTCCTAACACTGGCGATGGTGGATTGTATCCTGGGTGTTCGTATGGATGTTGAATTGGAGGTGGATTCTGGTATTGAGGATATCTAGGAAATTCCCTTCCTTGGTCTCTAGCTAGGTATTTATATGGCCTGAATTGTGGTGGTTGGACAGGTCTAGGTTGTCTATTGTAAGGACAAGTTTTAGTAATGTGATTTGTGTATTTCTATTCAACACCGCAATACTGAGCTTGATTTTGTGTTAGTTGTCAGTTGTAAACATATGGAGGTGGTGGGACAATTAATCCTCTATTGCCACACATGAGAAGGATGATCCCCTCCACAGTGTACACATCTCCTAAGCATCAGCATCCTTAACGGGGGGTTGGGGTAATTCTTTTGTTCGTGCATGCCTAATTTCTTGGCCATTAAGTCTGCAATCTCCTCCACATTGTTGTTAGAACTAGAGATACTGCTAGAATTATCCTCACTCTTATTCTTAGTTTGGGGGATCTTCAAGCCTTCTGACAGGTTGTCTTCCAAGTCTATACACTCCTTCAAGCATTCACTCAATGTTTGGAATCTCTTTACATAGACTAATGCTCTTAAAGGTCCATTGACTAATCCTTCCAAAAATAATGAAATCATGTTATGTTGTGTAGGACTTTTTTCTGTGGGGCATCTATCCACATATTGCTTAAACCTCCTAGCTGTTAGATGAATTGACTCCGTAGGAGACTGTTTGAAGCTGTGAATAAAAAATGAAGAGTTATTCTTAATACCAGTCTTCGTGAATTCTTCCACCATTTCTTCAAATACTTGTTCCATATTTAGGAAACTATTGGGTTCGAGTGGTTGGAACTAGGCTAATGTAGTATCTATGAGAGTCAAACCAAATGACTCATATTGAACCCAGGAAATCTTCTAGTTGTTCAGCATGAATCACTTGCTTGAATTTGGCTATGTGGTTATAAGGTTCGCCAAACCCATCATAGTGGCTCCTCATACATTTGGTCACTTGAATTGGTCGCAATCTTCTACCAGGTTCTGGTGGTCTGGGCATAACAGGAATGGTAGGATGTCTCACTTGAACTCCAATTCCCCTGCCTATGGGCGGTCTCTTCGGAACATGATTTCTATTTCTTGGCTCTCCACTAGATGGGGGTTGATAGTTGGGATTGGCTTTTGGCATTGAAAACTGAACATTAGTCCTCACAGGAATGCTATGGTGTTGAGCCTGTCCAATGTTTTGGTAGGCAAAGCTTTGGTAAGTTCCTTGAGGGTTCTGGGAGGTGGTTCCCTGGTCTCTAAGGGAAACATGAGAATGCCTTGATATCTTAATAGGGATCTTTCTAAATCCATCACATGCAAGTAATTTCTCATATTTCTATCAAGATAGGTAATTCGAGAGACATCCTCTAGATCTTGTAGCTCATAAATGGTGATAGGGTTGCTACTTTCTTCCCATAAAGATGAAGGGGCTTGTAGTAGTTTCTCCATCCCAACAACCATACACACATCAAATGTGTCATTCTGAGGGATCTTGTCACCTCTCCAAACTCTATTCACTTTAGACTTACCTCAGGGTGTAGAAATCCTATCTTCGGTATTCTCCCTATGAGGGTGATCTATGTTCTCATTTTTCCATTCTTCACTTATGGTTTCAGGACAGACTGTCACGGCATAAATTACTCCCCTTTTTGTCCATGTAGAATCCTCCTTCATACTTTATGGCCAGTCGAGGAAAACAATCTCAGATTCACTCACTTTCTTCATTCGTGCCACTGATATGTTTAACCCATCTATGTAGATTGGCAAATCATGATGATTGGTGTTCACATACTCGAGAGGGGTCCTATATTCTCCTTCAATGATGGACATGAATCTTACCAAAGGCACAAAGCTATGCATGTCTTTAGAGGCCATTCTAGCTTCTTCATCTTAATCACTAGAAGTATCCAAGTAATGGGAATCGGCACTAGGTAGATTTACACTTCTTGCTGATGATATGACACTATATGGGCTTCCTAGGACACGTCTTGAGCACAGGTTCATTCATTGAACATGTAAGTCAGGTTTGTGGGTTTCCCTAATTTGTGTTTATTTTAGGAGTTTATTTGGCTCAAATTGAATTTTCTTTTCCTAGACTTCCAAGTTTTTTACAGTTTCCCACGATACACGATACTTGCTAGGTATCGCAACACATGGGAATTCAAGTATCACAATACTTGAATTCAATTGGTCACGATACTTGAATTCAGTTGGTCACGATACATGGACTTTTCTCACTCAAATGAAAGAAATTTTTTTGAAAAAGTTTCCATGAATGTACTCCTTGTGCACTCCTCTCCACCCCTATGTGCCTGTGGCAAGCAAATTCTCACTCTCTCCCACGATATTGATCGCGGGTTCAATCATGTGTTACACTGAATGTAATAACTTTTCCAGTTGGCAAGATGTATTAAGCTCACCTCTTTGCTGTTCTCCTCAAGTTATGGGTACTGACAACCCTCAATAACCAAGATTCCACACGATACATGCTCAACAATACAGATCGTTTGTGCACTCCCATGATACTTGTTGCATACAAGTGACTTACTAAATGAATTTTTCTAGCTTTTATACCCCTGGGCTAACCCAAGGCTGAGAGGTACTGAAATGAAATTTTTTTGGGATTAAAGATCTACCTACCTACTCTTCTCCTACTCCTTCCTCTCTACTCTCTACTCCTACACACTCACTCTCACTTCCCTAGGTCTAACAACTTACTACACACACTTTCTAAGTGCAAAGTAATAAGTGCAATGAGAAATGACGCGCCAAAGCAGAGTACTGTTGCAGAGCTAAGAAGAGCAAAGAGGCAAAAAAAAGAAGGGCCCTAAAATTTTTCCAAATTGGGCATTATCTTTTGGTACTATAGCCATTTTGTAATATATTTTCCAATGTAAATGTACTAGAGGAGTCCTCTAGATGCATTCCCATAGAGATTTGTAGCGTACCCTTGTAAATTAGTAGGAAATTAGCCTTCTAGTTAATAAAGTGCCGGTGTCCTGTGTGAAAGGACCATTTTTAGGGCACATGTATATAAGTCGATTTGTGACTCTTTGTAGAGACTTTTTGCCATTGTGAGAATCAAGAGCACAAAATTTCGAATTTGTGTCTTCTCCTCTCTATATCTTCTTCTTTGTGAGTTTGCATGCATGTGTGATGATTGGAAAGAGTGCTTGGAAGTGTTGTTTATCCATGAAAGTGCTTGTTTACTATTGGTAAGGTGTGTGGGAAGTGTAGGAAGTGTTGAAGTGTAGGAAGACCAATCATGTGACTCAGTATTTTGCTCATAACTTGAAACAGAAGCATCAGAATCAAGTGAAAATACCACCATTGGATGCGTCTTTTTGAGAGCTTCGAAATGAACCGATATTCACTATATTCAGAGTTTGAAGCTGAGAGAAAAGCTCGATTTACTGTTGATTGCTACTCCAAATGTCGTGACATCCCTACGGATCCCTGAAACTTGTTTGGAATAGATTTATACTTATTTGCACTTTTTGAGAGTTCATTTGCATTGACCATCATTTGAATGCATGTCGTCATACACTCGGGTAGGTTTTGATACTCCTCGGATTGATAAATAAAGCGTGAATCCCCACTATATGCACTTGAGGGGGATCGAGGTATAGTCTCTTTCTCCACAAGTCCCTAAGTTGATTCTTAGGTACACACGTTTTTGGCACCATTGCCGGGGATTGTCGAATCAAACCGAGGCATTCATGTGATGGTAAATAGCTCTTAGCATTGAAGCGAGTAGAGGAGTTGTGAATCTCTCTTCTTTGGTAAGTCACACTCATCCGCACTTACTACTCCTCACTCTTGGAGTGTGTAGTGAGTTGATAGTCTAGGGAAGTGAGTAGAGTGAGTTAGAGTAGGAAGGAGGAAGTAGATAAGTAGCCCAGGAAGGTAAGGTAGTTGTTAAGATAGTTCTTTCAGCTCTTTGGAGTCAACCATTTCCCAAAAGTATAAAAATAAAAAATTCAAACATTTCAATTCATTTCTACATGTGCAAGTATCGAGAGGGTTAGAAAACGAATATCACGATCGGAGAGCAGGGACATTGGGCCACACAGAGCAAGTGAGAGTGTGAAAGAGTTAAAGAATAGCTTCCAAGGTGAACGCATCAACTTGTTACTCTCAACATTCATTTGAATCAAGCCAAAATAGCTAAAACGATTTGCGGCAGATATCGTGAGGAATTATTCAAGGGGTGAGTAAGTTTTCTTGTGTGATCCAAGCATTGGAAAGGGGGAAGATAAGCTGTGGTGTCACCCTCTTTAAGTGGAAATCTAAATGCACTAGCTAAAATTTGAAAAAAATATCAAGTATCGTGTTCTCCCGCGATTGCGTATCGCGACATCTAATGTCGTGATCTCCTGTGATTGAGTATCGCAATATCTAACCGGTCCAATATCGTGTATCGTTGAGTTTGCTCGCGATACCTGACCAATAGCATGTATCGTTGAGTTTGATCGCGATACATAACCAACATCATGTATCGTTGAGTTTGCTCACGATACCTGACCAATATCGTGTATAGTTGAGTTTGCTCGCGATACCTGACCAATATCGTGTATCGTTGAGTTCACTCGTGATACCTGAACAATATCGTGTATCGTTGAGTTTGCTTGCGATACCTGACCAACATCGTGTATCGTTGAGTTTGCTCTCGATACCTGACCAATATCGTGTATTGTTGAGTTTGCTCGTGATACCTGACCAATATCGTGTATCTTTGAGTTTGCTCACGATACCTGACCAATATCGTGTATCCTTGAGTTTGGTTGCGATACGTGACCCGTGTCGAGCATCGTGCTCTAGCCTTGCGACATCTGTCGGATATCGAGTATCGTGAGGTTCTTCTCATGATACTTGTCCCATATCGGGTGTCGTGACTTTTCTAGTGTGTCAAGTGTCGAGTATCGTGGGATTTCTCTTGGGTTAAATATTGCATATCGTGGATTCAGTGTGAGTTTCTAAGTCAACCAAATATTTCATACAACTCAGAACCTCAGCAAAGAGCATTGGGAGCTAGGGGTTGGTTAGAACTTGACTAGAGCTTTTAAGTGAATGAACCTAAGATCCAGAAGAATCCTAGGGAGCCGAAGAAGTGTAATCTCTTTTGTGGGAAGTGTAGCTGAACCAAGTAGTCATTCACGCTACTCTAGAATCCGGAAAACACCAACGAACAAAGGGGAGAAGGCAATGACCACGACCTTAATGGAGAGGGACATGAAGAACATGTATCTACACCTCAAGGAAAGTCCATTGTAATTAGGGTTTGGAGAGGAGACCTAATCCCCCAAGACGATTCCCTGATGGATATTTATTTAATCAATGGGATGGAGCATCTTCTCAAAACACACTCTTCATTGTGGGAAGAGGCCATTAACCCTGCCACCATTTATGAATTGCAAGATCCTGAAAACCCCACTCACATCACGTATCTGGATAAGAATTAGAGGAGGTACTGGCCCTTAACAGAATTAGAAAGAGCAAGGTTGAAATATCAAAACATACCAATGTTCCCTCCAAGGGATCAAGCCATGACTTCACAAAATCCCCAAGGAACCTATCAAGATAATTCATATCAGCATTCGGGACAAACACAAGTACACATCCCAGTTAGGCCCCATGTGCAGTTTGCTACACCGGGCAATAATCTGAATTATCGACCACCTACACATGTAGAACCGAGGAATCGAATTCCAGTCCCGGAGAGACCACCTGTAGGAAGAGGACCAGGAATACCAATAGGACGACTAGTATTCCCTGTAATGCCTAGACCACCTAAACCAGGAAGAAGATTAAGACCTATCCAAGTTGCCAAATGCATGAGAAACCACTATGATGGCTCTAGTGAACCTTACAACCACATAGCTAAATTTAAGCAAGTAATAAGGGCCGAACAAGTCGAAGACTTCTTGATTCAATATGAATCCTTTGGACTAACTCTTACAAACACAGCCTTAGCATGGTTCCAACCATTAGACCCCAATAACTTCCAAAACATGAAACAAGTCTATCAAGAATTGATTGAAGAATTTACCAAGTCTGGAATAAGAAACAACTCTTTCTCATTAATCCATAGTTTTAAACAAGCTCTTATGGAATCGGTGAGATTGGAAACAAGAAGATTTAAGCAATATGTGGATAGATGCCCTGTTGAAGAGAGACCCACTCAAAACAAAATGGTGTCGTTGTTTTTGGAAGGATTAGTGAATGGATCGTTGAGATCATTCGTATATGTGAAAAGAGTCCAAAATTTGCAAGAATGCATGAAAGAGTGTATTGACCTAGAGGAAAATCTAGCAGAAGATTTGAAAATACCTCAAGGCAGTGTGAAAAGTGAAGACACCGCCAGCAGCACATCAAACCCCAGGAATAATGTAGAGGAGATAACTGATTTAGTGGCAAAAAAACTGAATGTTCAAGGGCAGAGGAACTACCCAAACAATCATATTAGAGTACCCATGCTTAGAAGATGTGTGCACTGCGGAGGTGATCATCCTTCTCATTTGTGCAATAGGTGAATAGTTCCACCACCTTCTTATGCTTACCATAGACCACCCGCCCCAGGCCCTATGCATTATTGTAGCATAGAACAAAGGTACACAAATCACAACATAGAAAACTGTCCTTACAATCGGTAGTCAAGACTAGTACAACCACCCATGAGACCTTATGGATACCCTCAGAGAGATCAAGGAGGAGAAGCCTTTAGATATCCCACATATCCGCAATAGGCACTAGCACCATGACCTTATGCTTACCAAGGGTACACTCAACCACAACCCGTGTTAGGACAATAACGGCCCCACCCTCAGAATGTTGTCCTAGTAAAAATGGCTCAACCGGAAGAGAATCCAGAGAGAGCAATAGTCCCAGCCACACCATTGGCTAGTAATGAGCCTTATGATCCATCTTATGACCCTAGCCAAGGAAATTATTCCGCATACGAGGGAACTATAGTTGAATACGGACAATCTTACGAGCCATATGCTATTGGTATGGAAGGACCAGATAGCTCTTACGGGTATGAGCAAGATTATGTGTCATTAATGTACATAGCTCCCAGAGCACCTTTACCCTCCCGACCAATGAATAGACCACCTGCACCTAGAGGACCATGTTATAGATGTGGAGGAGATCATTTTATCAAAGAATGTACGTTAGCCAACCCACCACCACCGCAACAAATTTGGGAAGGATATTGTAGTGATTGTGGCAAAGAACATCTCTTTAGAGACTTTCCCAAGAACCCCAACAAAATTAACTCGAACGTGCAGATCAATGTGATAGAAGTGATAGAGTCATCGGGGAGTGATAAGGAGTACACGTTACCACTAAAAGCAATAACCAGAGCTAAAACGAGAGAAACCTTAGAAAGAATCAGAGAAAATGATCATGCCAACAAAGAATTGAATATACCCACACCTCAAGTACTTGTAGACCCTGAAGAGTCTGGGAAAAGTATTACAAGTAAACGGACCCAAAGATGGAAGAATTGTAGAGAAAGGATGAAAGAAAAGAAACTACAACAAAAGATGGAGGACGAAAAAAACAAACAGGGCCAAAAAGAAAAACAAAAACTTGAAGGAGAAAATAAGATAGAAAAGTGTAAAAAACAAGAGGCAGGATCAATTCTAGCTGATTCTATGCCAGAAGAGTTAGCCATGTGGATTCAGGCATACCAGGCACGAATAAGAGCAGGACCAACCATTGAACAACATGAAAAGGAATATCCTAGAGGTGACCTCGAGAAAGAAATGTTGGAGATATGTAAGAAATTAATTGAAGTGGCTCAACAGACTCTAGAAAAACCTGTTCAGTGACTACCCAACTCAAGAATTCCCAAAAAAGTATTCCACGAGTGTGTCACCCCTAATGATCCCGAGAAAGGAAAAGAAGACGAGACCTGTGGTGAAAATTACTGCGAGAATAAAAGAGAAGGATCCGTTATACCCGAAGTCGAAGGGGAGTGGCAAAAGACTTGTGGGCAAAAGTCCAGGAAGACAGATGGAAGAAAGCAGAAGGAATTGAACCACCCTTTGAGGAGTTAGCAGCAGAAGGTGAATTTGAAGCATCAATACCTGAGTTAAACTCAGAAGGATTATTACAACTTGACGAGAGCAAAAAAGATGAAGACAGTGTGAAGGCTTTACCAAATTACATGGGGGAATACGAACGTAATTTTGAATTATATTGCATTCCCTCAGTGAGAAGAAAAGAGCAAAACCCATCGATTCAAACATCGGACATTATACAACATCTTAAAAAAGTAAAAATCCCTTGTACTCTGACATTGGAAGAACTTTTGAAGGTAAAACCACAATTGAAGGAGAAACTAACTAGTCAATTGGGGGCAAGGTCAGATGAAAAGGAGATGCCTGATGGAGCAACCACAATCAAAACCCCAGTCGTCAAGGTTGGAGATTTCAGTGAGGGAGATGAAGGAAACACATGCCTCCCCATTACTTATAGAGGTTACATTACGAAAGCCATCTTAGACTCTGGAGCATGAGTAGGAATTGCGACCAAAGAACTTTAGGAAAAATGGGGAAATCCAGCTTTAAGACCAACACGGATGAAGATTCAAATGGAAGATGGAGCACATAACAACCCCTGGGATTATTGGAAAAAGTAACTTTTATTACCTGTGGAGTTGAATTCGAGCACACCTTAGAAATCTGTCAATTTGACAAGGCTAGCAAATATGAGATGATACTTGGAAGACCTTTCATGAGATAGCTTAAGGTAGTGCAAGACTGGGGAAAAGACACGGTATACTTGCAACATGAGGGAACTACAACCAAAATAAATATCCATACATATACGTATCAAGATGTTCCTCCCTTGAAATGGAATCTAGTTCATAAGGAGGAAGACGATCAATCGATTCACAGTACAGGTTTGAGTGACCAAACGTGGATGAACGAAGACACTCATCTATGGATATGCCAGGCAGCAAAACGGGAAGAGGAAAGGAAGAAAGGATGGCAGCAAAGGCAGGGAGTCACTAGGTCTGTACAGGATCCGGCTTACATGCCCCAAATATTCCTAGATGAAGAATTCGAACCTCATGGGTGGATGGAGATCTTAGCTACTCTTGATGTATGTGTAAATGAAGAGGTAATAACCATGAATGAATGCATCGATGAGGAAGGATATGATGTAAGTTTATACGTGGTCGTTCTCTAGGAAGCTGAAGAAGGAGAGGTAATTGAAAAAGAATGGAAGGAGGATTATGAGAGCATTGAAATGGAGCATGAACAAATTGAAGCAGAAAGCAAAAATCAAAGAGTAAGTGTCATAACTAATGGGTTGAATCAAGGAATGACACAGAGAGAAGAACTTGGGTTAGATAAGGAAAACGAAGAAGGAGAAAACAAGCCTCAAGATCAATTCGAAGTACCTGCCCACTTCAAGAAATATGAGGTAGAAGAGAGGAAAATTGCTATCCAAATGCCAAAACGGGAAGCACAACCAGGAATAGCATATGACAACAAAGAACAGACCAAGAAAATAGTAGTAACTTTGGAGGAAGGAGAAGAGCGATGAACCTTTATAGGACAGGATGTCTCAATGGAGGAAGAACAAAAGTTAATACGACTCATAAGAGAATACAGGGACATCTTTTCTTAGACATATAAGGATTTAAAAGGAGTAGATCCCTCTATTTGTGCCCATAGAATCCCTATGACATGAGAAGCCAAACCTTCCAAACAAAGACCATACACATATAATGATGTTTACTCAGCAAAAATTAAGGAGGAGATAGATAACTTGTTGGATGCAAGCTTCATTTATGAGATCGAACACACAGAATAAGTATCACCTTTAGTAGTCGTGGCCGAAAAAGAATGGCAAGTTAAGGGTATGTATTAACTTGAAGAAAGTAAATGCTGCCACCATACGAGATAGTTACCCATTGATGGAGAGTGTTAATCTCCAAAAGAACAAGCTACTCTTGAAGTTAGAGCACCTCTATAACAAGAGTAACTCAAAACCTTCACCAATTTGGAGGATCAATGATCAATTATCAAAATTTTGAACAAACTGTGAAGAAGGTGATTACACAGAAAGTCTGCTACACATAACTCACTCATTGACTTATCAAATGTATAAAGTTTTTGATAAAACTTTGCACAAGATGTTGCCTGTAGTTTGCACACCTCCTCCAAGTTAAATCATTTCAAAAGACTCAGTAGATCTTGAGAAATGAACTTAACAAGTTACCTATGTCTAAAATTGTTCTTCTGAGTAATCGATTCAGACACCTGTAACTTCTAAGGCTTGGTTCTCTCAATCTAGAACCTGTTTAATCAAATGCTTTTAGCCATAGATAATTTAACTTCCAACTTAGATTTTGACTCCTTATTTATGCAAAACTTTACACTGTGCACTGAGAACTGACCATTTCTTTGACCATCGGGATTGCGCCTGTTTCAGAAAACACTTGACATTTTCTCACATATGAATGTTCCTATTCATAATTCTCTCAGCCTGATCACAATTAGAAGCTAAAAATTTGTACAAAGGTCAATCAACTATAGAATTAGACTTGTACAAAAGCATTTCACAAAAGATTCAACACAGAAGGAGAACTCTCAGAAAGATCGGGTGCAACATTTCTTCATTTCTCGAAATTTTTACATCTGAATGATGAGAGAGATCCTACTCACTTCTAAGATGTCTAATGACTCATACAACTTCTAATTTCTCTATTCACATGCTCTCTCATATTTGCCCTGACTTTTTACTTATATATATAGCCATATATGTACAAGCTTATGACCATACAAAAGATATACATGACCTGTCTCTAAATTAATGTACATATGTGTACACATCTTCTTCTTCTGGATATGCACTTCCTTCATGCTTCATAACTTGATCTTTTCTTCAGCCCTTGACTTCAATTCTTCATCAAAACTTCAATTGTTGATTGCCTTGCACCAACAGCTCCCCTCAATCATCAATTGAGGTTTTCTCTAACTTCTTTATACCTGCCATGTCTTTGAATCTCTATAGCTTTGGTCCATCCAAGCTTTTGGTTAGCATATCAGCTATCTGATCTTTTGTTGAAGTATGTATGAATTCAGTCTCTTTATCCATCACCTTCTCTCTTAGAAAATGATACTGAATCTCAATGTGTTTAGTCCCAGCATGAAACACAGGATTAGCAGCTAAATACAATGAACTCATATTATCTCCATGAATAGTGGGTATACTCTGAATGGTGTCAAAACTCTTCATAAGAGTCTTAAGCCATATCACTTCCTTTGCAGCTTCCACCATACCTTTGTACTCAGCCTCTGTGGATGATAAAGCAACTGTGTGTTGCTTCTTTGAACACCAAGAAATTAACTTATCTCCCAATACCACAAGTATCCATATGTTGATCTCCTATCATCAGGATTACCTGCCCAATCTGTATCACTATAAATCTTGATGTTTGTATCTGATGTAAAACCATAATACAAACCTTTTTTGAGTGTACCCTTAATGTACCTCAACACTCTTTGTCCTGCAACCCAATGTTCTTTCCTAGGACAATGCCATGAATTGAGATAATACTCCAACTGCATATGACAAGTCAGGCCTAGTTAATGTAGCATAGATAAGACTACCAACCAAACTCGGATATATCTTCATGTCCTTGAACTCTTCTCCTCCATATCTGCTCAATTTGTGATTCACCTCCATTGGAGTAGGTGCTACCCTGCAATCATCCATTTTAAATTTGATCAACAAGTTTTTCAAATACCTTTCTTGAGTTACATACACTCCATGTCGAGTGTATGATATCTCCATTCCCAAGAAATATGACAAGTCTCCCAAGTCACTAATCTTGAACTCTTTTTCCATTTGCTTCTTTAGGCTTTGAATACCTTTCTCATCTGTACCTGTAAGAATTATATCATCAACATATATGCACATGTAAATGAACCCATTATCACTTGCTTTGACAAGCAAGCTACTATCTGCTTTAGATACTTGGAAACCAAGTTCTTTCAAGAACTTCACAAGTCTATAATTCCATGCCCTTGGGGCATGCTTCAAGCCATACAAAGCTCTTTCTTGCATACATGATCTAGATACCTTTCATTTCTGAACCCTTGTGGTTGCTCCATGAAAACATCATCTGAAATGTAACCATTTAAAAAAGCATTCTTCACATCTAATTGACATAATTTCCAACCTTTACATGCAGCAATGGCTATGAGTGTCCTCATGGTTGTCATCTTTGCCACAGGACTATAGGTCTCATCATAATCTATACCATATGTCTGAGCAAAACCTTTCACAACAAGTCTAGCTTTATACCTAGACACACTTCCATCTGCATACCTCTTTGTCTTGTGGACCCATTTGCATTCAATGATCTTCTGACTATTTGGTTTAGGAACCAAATCCCAAGTCTCATTCTCCATCAATGCATCATACTCTTCCTGCATAGCTTTCTCCCAATTTTCCTTACCTTTTGCCTCTTCATATGTAGAAGGGTCTTCATCTGCCTTTATCATATAAGCATAATCTTTGGTAGCCAAAAAAGAAGTGTCATAGCTATACCTTGTAGGTTGCCATTTGTGTCTTGATGACCTTCTGAGTTCTCCACTTCTTGAGGTTTCTAGTTCATCACATTCTTGATCAAACCTTGGCACTTCTTTAACTTCAACCTGTACTTCATTGTTCTCCTCTTCATCAAATATTTGAACCTTTGATTTACTTTTCTTTTGATTCACAACTTCTTCATCACCTGCATAAATATTGATTGTACCTGCATATCAAGTACCTTGCTCATCAAATGTAACATCCTTTGATACAAGGAATTGTTTTGTGGATGGGCTCCACAACCTATATCCCATCTACTTATCATCATATCCAATAAACATATACTTATCAGCTTTAGGTTCCAATTTGTGCCTTAATTGAGATGGCACATATGCATATGCCAAACATCCAAATACTTTGAAATGATCTAGAGTAGGTCTCTTACCCCACCATGCCTCATATGGTGTCATACCCTGCAAAGCTTTACATGGTAATCTATTGACCAAATATGTGGCTGTATTTACAACCTCGGCCCACAAATAATTTGGGCAACTTTTCTCCTTCATCATGGATCTTGCAAACTCAACAAGAGTTCTATTCCTCCTTTCTCCTACACCATTTTGTTGAGGAGAGTACCTGCAAGTAATTTCCCTTTTTATACCTGCATTCCACAAGTAATCACTGAACTCATTAGAGAAATACTCTCCCCCTCCATCTGACCTTAGTCTCTTCAACTTATGACCTGTGATTCTCTCTGCATACACATGATAATGTTTGAATGTATTGAACACTTCTGACTTATCTTTGATCACATAAATAGTGATCCATCTGGTAGCATCATCAACATAAATCACATAGTACCTTGAACCATTGATACTAAAATCTTTTGATGGTCCCCACACATTTGTGTGTACCAATTCAAGCTTCTCTGAATACATAAAACCATGCTTGGAATAAGATTGCTTATGAGCCTTACCTAATTGACATGCCTCACATCTGTATGTCATATGTTGACCTGCAACATTAGGCAATCCAAGCACTGAACCATTGTTAAGCATATCTTTAATGCCTCTTTCATTGAAATGTCCAAGCCTTTTGTGCCAAAGATCTAACTCAGAGATCTTATGTCCTCCATAGGTGTACAAGGCATGAACAATGTTTCCTTGAATCTTCAATGTGAACAATCTTCCTTCTTTCTTCCCTGAAACAATTTGTTCATACCCATTGCTAGGGTGTTCCACAAACACTGCTTCGTTAGTGAACCTAACTTCATAACCTTTTTCAACAATTTGTCCTACACTTATCACATTCTTAGGAATTGTAGGAACATACAAAACCTTACTCAAGAGAGTACTTCCATCCTTGGCCTTCACTGATCCAATTGACTTCACATTGTGCTTTGTATTGTCACTTGTTTGAACTACATGATTAGTTACCTTATTTTCCAAATCAGTCATCAATGCTATGTTGCCACTCAGGTGATTGCTACATCCTGAGTCAATGTAGAAGACTCTTTGATCTTCACTTTGCCTTTCACAAGTTGCATTCATTATCAATGTTGAATCCTCCTTCTGATATGAAGCATACTTGTAGTAGGTTTTGTTGTATTGTTGACTTTGGAATCCTCTACCTGCATTTCTTCCAAAGTAACCTCTACTACCTCTACATCTGAAATTACCTCTTTGATTTTTGCCACCTCTTCCTCTTGAATTAAAGTTCTGATTATATCCACCATTAATCTGAGTATTATGCCAACAATCATTAGCTAAGTGATTTGTCTTACCACAAATCCAGCAAGCTTTGAATCCATCCTTATTACTCCTGCCTCTTCCTCTACCTTTGCCACCAGGTCCTCCTCTTCCTCTTAGGAAGTTAGCTTGGCTAGTTGTACTTCATCTTCATTTGCTTGTTGCTTCCCTTTGATATTCTTCTTCTTATCCTGTGAATACATTGCTTGACTTGCACTTTTATCACTTTCACCTTTGACATCTTGCTCAAAGGTTAGCATGTGTCCTAGCAACTGATTTAAGTCAGGACTAAAATGATATAGTGATAATTCAGTAGACAAAATGAATGGCTTCCATTTGTCATCACCTCTCAAACCTGTGAGGATTTGTCTTACCAATTTATCCTCCTCAATATCTTCATCAACTGCTCCTAATGCATCTGCAATGTCCTTCATCCTTGTTACATAATCTGAGATGGACTGAGAGGCCTTCTTCTTGAATGTGATAAACTCTGCCCACAAGGATGTCTTCCTTGACTTTGTGGTGTTTTGGAAATGCTCCTCCAAAGCATTCCATATATCACTTGCACTTTCAAGACCTCTAATGTGAGGTAGCAAGTAGTCATTAACTCCCATATAGATAATGCTCCTAGCTTGAGCATCTCTCTTCATTCAAGTCTTCAAATCTGACAATTCATCTCTAGTTGGAACACTAGGATCTCTAAACTGAGGCTTTTCTTCTTCATCTATAATATATCCTATCAAATCTTTGCTCATAAGATGAGCTTCCATCCTCATTGACCATGCTGGATAGTTCTCTCTATCCAACTTCTCTATTTGAAGAGAATCTCCCATCCTTTCTTCACCTCTGTATTGAATTCTTTAAACTTTATGAGTAATAGATGTACCTTTACTTTGAATGAAGTTCCTTTTGACCTTCTTGATAACTTCTGGTCTCCTTCTCAAGCTTTGCTTTCAAGCTTTCATCTTTTGAACCTTCAAGTGTTGAATTCTTTACAACTGCAGCAGTCGGGGTCCTCCTTTCTTCAGTTTTGATGCTTCTTGTTCTGATACCACTGATGGAGATTGTTAATCTCCAAAAGAACAAGCTACTCTTGAAGTTAGAGCACCTCTATAAGAATAGTAACTCAAAACCTTCACCAATTTGGAGGATCAATGATCAATTATCAAAATTTTGAACAAACTATGAAGAAGGTGATTACACAGAAAGTCTGCTGCACATAACTCACTCATTTACGTATCAAATGTATAAATTTTTTGATAAAACTTTGCACATGTCGGCTATAGTTTGTGCACATCCTCCAAGTTAAATCATTTCAAAAGACTCAGTAGATCTTGAGAAATGAACTTAACAAGTTACCTATGTCTAAAATTATTCTTTTGAGTAATCGATTCAGACACCTATAACTTCTAAGGCTTGGTTCTCTCAATCTAGAACCCATTTAATCAAATGCTTTTAGCCATAGATGGTTTACCTTCCAACTTAGATTTTGACTCCTTATTTGTGCAAAACTTTACACTGTGCACTGAGAACTGACCATTTCTTTGACCATCGGGATTGCACCTGTTTCAGAAAACACTTGACATTTTCTCACATATGAATGCTCCTATTCATAATTCTCTCAGCCTGATCACAATTAGAAGCTGAAAATTTGTACAGAGGTCAATCAACTATAGAATTATACTTGTACAAAAGCATTTCACAAAAGATTCAACACAGAAGGAGAACTCTCAGAAAGATCGGGTGCAACATTTCTTCATTTCTCGAAATTTTTACATCTGAATGATGAGAGAGATCCTACTCACTTCTAAGATGTCTAATGACTCATACAACTTCTAATTTCTCTATTCACATGCTCTCTCATATTTGCCCTGACTTTTTACTTATATATATAGCTATATATGTACAAGCTTATGACCATACAAAAGATATATATGAGTTGTCTCTAAATTAATGTACATATGTGTACACATCTTCTTCTTCTAGATATGCACTTCCTTCATGCTTCATAACTTGATCTTTTCTTCAGTCCTTGACTTCAATTCTTCATCAAAACTTCAATTGTTCATTGCCTTGCACCAACGCCCATTACCTATCACCGATCATCTTTTGGAAAGGGTTGCAGGAAAGGAAGTTTATAGTTTTCTGGACGGCTTTTCAAGATATAATCAGGTAGCAATTACTCCTGAGGTCCAACATAAGACAACCTTTGCAACTGAATGGGGAGTGTATGCATTTAGGGTTATGACTTTTGTATAGCTAATGCCCCAGCCACTTTTCAAAGGTTGATGTGTCACGTGTTCAAGGAATTCTTAAGGAAGAGCATGGAGGTATATGTGGACGACTTATGAACTTATTCAGCCATACGATCAGAACATATCCCAAAACTAAGATCGTTGCCAAATTTCGGCAATATAGAGTTTGTCTTAATCCAGAAAAGTGTGCCTTCATGGTTTGACAAGGGAAGATATTAGGACACATTGTCGCTAAAAATGGGATTTCCACGGATGAAGACAAAATCAAAGTGATTCTGGATTTGCCGAGACCAAAGACGGCTAAAGAAGTGCAAGCATTTATGGGACATTGCGGATACTACCGTATGTTTATCCACATGTATGCCATAATCACTAGGCCTCTTTACACATTATTGTCTCAGTTTATTTGGACAGAAGAATGTAAAAAGGCCTTCAACGAATTGAAGAGTCACTTGAGTTTAGCACCAATCCTTAGAGTTTCTGATTGGAACAAACCATTTCATATTCACGTAGATGCTTCCAAGTTTGCCATTGGATGCATCTTAGCGCAACCAGCAGATACAAGAAAGTTAGACCACCCCATAGCCTATGCCAGTAGACAATTAAATCAAGCAGAACACAATTATACCACGACAGAGTGAGAGGGTTTAGGGATGGTGTATGCAGTGAAGAAGTTTCGACACTACCTATTGGCAAAAAAATTCAAATTCTTCATCGATCATCAAGGGCTACTGTACTTAGTCAACAAGCCTTGTAATACAGGACGACTAGTATGATGTTTTCTATTGGCAATGGAATTTGATTTTGAAGTAGTAGTCAAGAAAGGAAATACGCACATCCGAGCAGATCACCTATCAAGAATGACACATGGAGAGCCCCCCACGGGAGTACCAGATGATATGCCAGATACTTATCTTTCAACCTTGAAGTATGTCCCCAATGGGTAGAAAAATTGATCCCTATCCTCACATACGGACCTAAACATGGGATCACTACAAACAGAAGTCAGAAGTTATGGAAGACTAAAAATCTCCACATCATTGCTGGAAGCTTATACCACCAAGATCTAAGTGGGTTACTCATGAGATGCGTGGAGGAAGAGGAACAAGAGATGTCGCTTCAAGAAGCACATGTAAATCAATGGAAAATTCATTTAAATGCAAATGGAACATGGCAAACACTAAAGAGATTAGGCATATACTGGCCAACCATGCAGAGGGATACACATAACTATGTATCAACCTGCCCAACCTGTCAAGAACGAAGGCCAGAAGAGAACTCTACTCTATGTTACTCCACTGTAGCACCTAGATGGAGTATGCCTCTGGTAAAATTCTTGAAGACCCAAGGGTACCCAGAAGGAGCTACTCTAGTAAGAAAATGTGCCCTCACAAAGCAAAGCAAGGACTATGTTCTTATAGGAAAATAGCTCTTCAAGAGAGGAAGAGACAATCATCTACGAATGTGTGTTCATGAAGATGAGTATCTTTCTCTCTTAGAGATGGTGCATATAGGAGTTGCAGGAGGACATTTTTCTGTAGATAAAACTGCAAAAATGATTCTCTTCACACAAATGTGGTGGCCAACTCTACATCAAGATGCAACCACTTACGTCCAAAGATGCGATACCTGTCAACGAACCAAGTATCCTATTAGAAGAGATGAAATGCCCCTAAAACCTATGATGAGTGCCAGAGCATTTACCAAATGGGGAATAGATTTTGTAGGACCAATTAGTCCACCAGCTAAAGGTTCTCATGCAGAGGGATACACATAACTATGTATCAACCTGCCCAACCTATCAAGAACGAAGGCCAGAAGAGAACTCTACTCTATGTTACTCCACTGTAGCACCTAGATGGAGTATGCCTCTGGTAAAATTCTTGAAGACCCAAGGGTACCCAGAAGGAGCTACTCTAGTAAGAAAATGTGCCCTCACAAAGCAAAGCAAGGACTATGTTCTTATAGGAAAATAGCTCTTCAAGAGAGGAAGAGACAATCATCTACGAATGTGTGTTCATGAAGATGAGTATCTTTCTCTCTTAGAGATGGTGCATATAGGAGTTGCAGGAGGACATTTTTCTGTAGATAAAACTGCAAAAATGATTCTCTTCACACGAATGTGGTGGCCAACTCTACATCAAGATGCAACCACTTACGTCCAAAGATGCGATACCTGTCAACGAACCAAGTATCCTATTAGAAGAGATGAAATGCCCCTAAAACCTATGATGAGTGCCAGAGCATTTACCAAATGGGGAATAGATTTTGTAGGACCAATTAGTCAACCAGCTAAAGGTTCTCATGCAGAGGGATACACATAACTATGTATCAACCTGCCCAACCTGTCAAGAACGAAGGCCAGAAGAGAACTCTACTCTATGTTACTCCACTGTAGCACCTAGATGGAGTATGCCTCTGGTAAAATTCTTGAAGACCCAAGGGTACCCAGAAGGAGCTACTCTAGTAAGAAAATGTGCCCTCACAGAGCAAAGCAAGGACTATGTTCTTATAGGAAAATAACTCTTCAAGAGAGGAAGAGACAATCATCTACGAATGTGTATTCATGAAGATGAGTATCTTTCTCTCTTAGAGATGGTGCATATAGGAGTTGCAAGAGGACATTTTTCTGCAGATAAAATTGCAAAAATGATTCTCTTCACACGAATGTGGTGGCCAACTCTACATCAAGATGCAGCCACTTACGTCCAAAGATGCGATACCTATCAACGAACCAAGTATCCTATTAAAAGAGATGAAATGCCCCTAAAACCTATGATGAGTGCCATAGCATTTACCAAATGGGGAATAGATTTTGTAGGACCAATTAGTCCACCAGATAAAGGTTCTCATGCAGAGTAGATAATTGTAGCAACGGATTACTTGACCAAATGGGTAGAGGCTTAAGCGACCAAGAAAAACGATGCGAGGACTACGACAAAGTTTCTCTTTGAACATATTTACTAGGTTTGGATTGCCTATTGAAATTGTGAGTGATAGAGGCACACACTTTGTCAATGAAGTAATAGAAGCCTTAATGAATGAATTCTTAGTGATCCATAAGAAATCAGCCCCTTATCACCCACAAGCCAATGGACAGGTAGAAAGTTCGAACAAAACCTTATGCACAGTCCTCACTAAAATTGTTAACAATGGCAGATCCGACTGGGACAAGCAATTACATCATGCTTTATGGGCATTCCATGTAGCCTACAAAACAACGATAGGAACTACCCCCTTTAACCTAGTGTACGGACATAATGCCATCTTGCCAATTGATTTCTTGGTACCCACTCTTAGCGTAGCTTCAAATTACAAATGGACTGGGCATGAGTTATCAACCCAATTGGATCAAATAGAAAAGTTACATGAAACAAGATTACAAGACGTGGCGGGTATTTACGCTGCAAAAAGACGGAAGAAGGCATATTTTGATGCTCATATTAAAGATAAAATCCTGAAGGAAGGAGTTTTGGTCTTCGTCTATACTTTGAAGCAACATGCAAAGAAACTACAAAAAAGAGGATATGGGCCCTTGATAATCAATCGTATATCTACCAACGGAGCCATCAGCTTATCGACCCTAGATGGAGAAGTATTGCCAAACTATATAAGTGGTTGCCGCGTAAAAAAGTATTTAGAACCATTGACAGAGGAATTAATGTCACCACTTCTAATGGCTAAAAATAGACGAGAACAAGATGAAAGAATACGAGAAGAAGCAAGACAGGAAGCTCTAGAATGAATCAGGACACAAAAGGAATGGATGAGAGAGAGGGATGATAGATATTGACAAGGAGAGGAACTCATTCAATGGCTAACTTTAGAGCCTCTGAAAACCTAGGCATCCAACAAAGCAACCATATTTGAATCTGGGTGTTGGAACAGAAGAGTACCACTTGGTGGATGCTCTCATTGACACAGGAGCAACTGTTAGCTGTATCAAGTCTTCATTGACCCAAATGCTCAAGGAAGAAGTGCGCCTATCTAAAGCACAACTGATCGGACTAGGGGGAAAAGTTATTAAATGCATAGGCGAGATTACCCTATCGCTAAATCTCAGAAATAACACGATGCAACAAAAACTCTTAGTGTATCATGATCAGGACTTATTAGAAGAACTCGTGTTGGGTCAAGATTGGATATATGAATATGAAGTGACTATCCAATTTTCCTTGGGCTACGTATCAGTCAAGATGGGGCACCGTGAGGTATTCAGCGTGTTAGAAGAATGACCTGTCAAAGCCAAATGCGTAGACCCGAGGTCATCAAGTTGACCAATTGACATCAAAATGCATGATAAATGAGGTACATGGAGTACATTATGCAAAGTAAATTTTGAGACTTTGTTGCATAATTAGAGAGCCATTCTGTGTGTGGTGTCACATGGAAAGAAGCACCAAAATCGAGCAGTCGCGTGTGGGAAAGAGAATCGGCCATAAGAGCCTCAGTTGGCACAATATTATCAAGTTTCAACACATCAACATCATCAAAAATAGTATTAATTTCTTCAATCTTTACAGTTGAAGTAGATGGTGCAAGTAACTGTTTATCATGCCCATCAACATTCTATCCTTTACCTTTAGCATTATTTAATAATAGTCTTTCTTCGTGTGTCCTTTCTTATGACAATAATGGCATTCGATATCCCTCTTCCTTGATTTACTTCTACTCTTATTCCGCTGACCACTCTTTTCCGTGTTCTTTCTCCTGCCATGTTGCTGATTCTTTCCTTGGTAAGAATCATGAACATTATATGCATCTCCACATTGAGTGCCAACCATAGATTTTCTGCAAATCTCCTCACTCAAGAGTGCTCCACATATGTCATCATAGATGAGTTTGCCACCCAGTGCACTATTGCTAATAGCTGTGCAAAATGTATCCCATGATGATGGTAAGGTGGATAATAGCAATATTGCTTTCATTTCATTATCCATATCCATTTTCAGAGCCTTTAATTGGGAGAATATAGCATCAAACTCATTTATATGAGCAACAACACTATATGTGTCCTTCATGTGAAGGTCATATAATTTTCTCATCAGATACACTTTATTTGCATGTCAAATTTTTCAAAGAAACCCTATGAAAATAGTGATTTTCATCACTAAAAATCATTATAAATACTATTTACCATTTTTGTAACTCCATTTTGTTCAACTCGAGGAATCCTCAAACTTGAGGAGTATTAGAACTATCATCCTACCAATTTTCATAATTTTTAGACTCCATTTGAGCCCTCAAATAAGCCCTAGAACCTAATTTTTAACGAGGCCAGACACTAGGTCTGGACAGGGCGAAAACCACTCAAAAAGCTATAAAAAGAGCTAGAGAGCTCATTTTTCAGGTTAGCTTGTTAGAGATTTGAGCTCTTGTAATAGATTTCTTTTGTAATCGAAGTCATTCCATTGTTCCATTCTTTGCTCTTACCTTGTGCACATGTGTGTATGTGTCTGCATGCTTGTATGCTTTCACTCATGCACTTGTGCCTTCACTTGCTCAAGGTCTTCATACCAGTCCTCACATCTCCGCAGATTGACATTTATGAGGTGTATCTCCTCATGTTGGTACTTCCCATTGTGCTAGAGTGACACCAAATTCGGCACCGTTACCGGGGAGAGAGCTTGGAGGAAAAGCGTGTGACAATAAGACGTAGAGTAGCAATGTTGGAAGGTAAAAAATCTTCATCTTCATCATCATCACCATCTTCTCCCATCTTCATCTTCTCATATTTTTCCACTTTTTAGTGTACATTCACCTCGTTTTTTGTTTGTGGCTACGAGCAAAAAGCTTAGAGGGGGTGGAGAGCTGAAACGTTGAAGAAATACTCTTGAAATACTACCAATATACCCAAAACTGAGTGACCAGGCTCGGTCATGACACGACTACATCAAGTATCGCGAGTGGAGTAACGCAAGTTTGGAGGAAGATTTTGCATCTACAGCACATAGGAGTAACAAGGAAGACCTAAGTTACACATATTTGCAAGAATTTTTGAATTTGGACTTCAAAAACTCCAAGTATCGTATCCGACTGAGTTGAGATATCACGATACCAGAACTCCCGTGTATCGCGATTCTTGTCGAGTATCATGTATCGTCTCCCCGTGTATCACTTGTCGACTATCATGTATCGTCTCCCCGTGTATCGCGATACCTCATGCGCATTGTGTATTGTGTATCATCGGGTTGAGTATCGTGTATCATGCATCACCTAGTCGTGTATTGCAATACTTCCCAAGTATCATGTATCGCGAAGGTTGGTATTGTGTATCGCAATAGCACAAGTATTGTGTATCGTGAAGTCCAAGTATCAACAACCTCAAGTATCATGTATCGTGTATCATCCTCAAGCCAAGTATCGTATCGTGAAAAATCTGGTATCGTGTATCATCGGGTGAGTATTGTGATCTTTATGAAGTATCATGTATCGTGACCGTCCAGTGTCATGTATCGCGAGTGCTCAAGTATCATGTATCACCTGGTCGTGTATCACGATACTTCCCAAGTATCATGTATCATCAAGGTGGTATCATATTGTGAAGCTACAAGTATCGTGTATCATCCAGATTTAGGTATCGTGTATCATATAGTTCAAATACCATGTATTGTCTTGACTCAAGTATGATGTATCATTTGCTTCCAAGTATCATCGATACGTCTTAAGTATCATGTATCGCTATTCTGAAGCAATCCCAGAGAGGTGTTGTTTCCCTGTTTTAACCCCCAGAACCCTGAACTAGCATAACTTTCTCATACAAAATCCATTTGTTGTGATTTTGGGTTCGTTGGAAAGTTGACCCTCATGTATTTTGAAGTTGATTCTCAGGTGGGACTAGGAAACCAAGGGGACTCCAAAGGATTTTGAGCAATACAAAGGGGAAATTGGGACTAGAAAGACAAAGCTTATGAACCTAAGATCTAGCAAACACTTAGGCAAGGATAGGCAAAACATTAGATCATCTGAGGCTAGTGTTAACCATATAGCTAAGTCTTGGGCACAACAACTAAGTAGTTATCCCTACACGCTAAGCTCAGAAACAAGTGACTCAGAAATGTCTTTTAGCATGGAGAGACCCACACGTACCTCAGGAACTGCCTATTTACAAACACCAGAAGGTCCCTATAAAACACAATTGGAGTATATCAGGACCAAGCAATTAGGTGCACGCATCTATGAGGACGGCCTGAGGCGATCTGTGGTCCAACTAAAAAATCTAGATCAACCTTTTGGACTTGAACACCCAGTGGTCAAGTTCGAAGAGGGTTCATACATTGATAAGGGAGGAACCATGTATGTGGTCACCAACTTACCAGATAGGACAGATGAGTTTGGAAATGTCATTCCTGAGAATGAGATAACAGACCTAGGATGAGAACCCAAGACTCCTCCAGGAAAATCTGACTTGACCAGGGTAATTAGTCTAGAGTGGATTCCCCAGGACAATAAAAATATAGAACTATTCTTGAATAGAGAAACAGAGGAAGACTTTAGATAAACCTAACCCAATAATCACCATCTATGAGTTCAAAGATCCTAAGATGCCAGGCAAAGTTGTCTATCTGAATAACACATAAGAGAAAATGTTCTTAGTAACAGAGCATGATAGACAGGTATGCACTTGGCAGGGTGAATTGATTTTCCCTCCACCAAGATCTAATGTTTCCCATGGTCTCCAAGGAGTTGGATCATCCAAGGCTCATGAAAACTAGAGGGAAAGAACTAGGGAGAAACCGGAGGTAAGCTTTGCACACAATGTGGGTAAGGATAGATCAGGAAATGAGGGTGAAAGACCTGAAAGAGAGAGGCATCAAGCACATAAGCATCAAAGAGATAAACATGATTTTCCATTGCCTAGACTCGGAGAGCACTCAAGAACCCTTAGACCCTCTCAAGTGGTCAAGGAAATGAAGAACTATTTCGATGGGTCAGGAGATCCTTATGATCATGTGGCCGAGTTTAAACAAGTGTTAAGAGCTGAACAGGTCGAAGACTTGTTCACACAGTTCAAGGCATTTGGTTTGACTCTCAAGGGTAATGCATTAGCTTAGTTTCAACCCTTGAATAGTTGCAACTATCGAGAGATAGGACAACTACTAGAGGAATTCATTGTAGAATTCTCCAAAAGTGGCATCAAACATAACACATCATCCTTGATTCACAACTTTAAGTAGACACCCCAAGAAACTGCTCGACTTGCAAGAAGACGGTTTAAACAGTACTTGGAAAGATGCCGTGTTCCAGAGTTACCACACCGGCCAAACAAGTGGCCTTGTTTTTAGATGGCTTACTGAGCACCAAGTTAAGATCATATGTGTACTTGAAAGAGCCTAGATCCATAGAAGAGTGTGTGCGGATGTGCATTGACATAGAAGACAACTTGAGTGAGGAGCTTGAACTGTCCAAACTCTATAAGGATTCTGAGAGTTCTACTATTCATACCTCTAGAACTTCCACTGAGATAGAGGAGATAGTTGAGCAGGTGGCCAAGAAGCTAGGAGTTCAAAATAGACAAGCACCAAGGGTCACCTCATTGAAGCGATGTTACAACTGTGGAGGAGACCACATGGCTAATGTTTTCCCGATGATGCCTCAACCCCAAGGAAACCCCAATGCTCCATATTGCATCATTGAGAGAAAATACACGAACCACACGGCTCAAGATTGCCCCTACAATAGGCAAGCTGTCAGACAAAATTATCAACAACCTTACCAGCATGGTAGGTATCAAAATCAATACCAATAGTCATATTATAGGCCACAACAACAATATCATGCACCATATAGGCTACAACCAGTCCTAGGAAACCAACCACTAGCTCCTTCCAATGTGATTCCAGTTAAGATCACACTACTTGTGGTGTAGAGTTTGAACATGCTTTTGCCATATGTGATTTGGAAAAAATCATGCCTATGAGATGATTTTAGGTATGCCATTCATGAGGAAATTGCAAATAGTGCAGGATTGTGGAATCAATTCATTGTACTTACAACACTTAGGCATAACTACCAAAGTCAATCTCAAGGACTACTCTCATAGAGACATACCACCACTGTGATGGAACCTGTTCCATAAAGCAATAGATGAGATGGAATCGATGCAATTCTTAGGATCATATTCTTCATGGATGCATGAGGATATGCATTTATGGATTGCTAAAATTGTAGAACAAGAAGAGAAGAGATTGTACACTAGAAACTAAGGTGCTGATGAAAACCCTAGATCTAATCAAGACCCAGCCTATGCACTTGTGATAATTTGAGAAAAAGAATTTGAACCCCTGGTCAGGCTGAAATCTTAGGCATGATGGACATCATTGTAAATGGGGAACATTGGATGCCCCATTGTGATGAAGATGGGTATGTCATCTTAGTATTTATGAAAGAACCTCTCATGTTTGATCTAGTTGTCAAAGAATGTGAGCCTAGTACACCTACACTAACTGAATTTAGTGATGAGGATGATGAATCCATCATCATGGAACCCTTTTGTACTTTAGAAGAGGAGTACCTTTATTTGGTAGATGCCATAAAAAGAAACAGATAATCCTGAGGTAAAGTTAGCTACACATCCTGTAGATGACGAGAGTGATAAGAAGAAAACAAAGATAAAGTCCACCACACAAGAAGAAGGAGAATCCTTATTCCAAGTGCCATATAATTTCAAGAAATATGAAATAGAAAACATGAAAATCATGATTGAAATTTTTAAATGAGAAGCACTCGTATGATAATAAAGAACATACTAAGAAGATAGTAGTAATGATCAAAGATGGAGACGAAAAATGTGCCTACATAGGACATGATTTGAGTGAAGAAGAAGAACACGAGTTGATCAAATTGTTGAGAGCATATAGAGATGTGTTTGTTTGGAAATATAAGGACCTGAAAGGAGTGGATCGAGATATTTGTTATCATAGGATCCCAATGACTTTAGATGTCAAGACAACTAAGCACAACCCTTACACTTATAATGATAACTATGCAACCAAGATCAAGGAGGAACTTGATAGGTTGATAGAAGCAAGGTTCATCTATGAGATTGAGCATATGGAATGGGTATCACCCATTGTGGTAGTGCCCAAAAAGAATGGAAACTTTTGTGTGTGCATTAGCTTTAAGAAAGTTAACACCACCACCATATGAGATATTTATTAGCCTCCTATCACTGAACACCCATTAGAATGAGAAGCAGGGAAGGAACTTTACAATTTCCTTGATGGATTTTTAGATCACAACCAAATAGCCATCACCCCAAAAGATCAACATAAGACATCTTTTGCCATTGAATGGGGTATCTTTGCATTTTATGTGATACCA
The DNA here is from genome assembly GCA_020310875.1 of Ceratopteris richardii. Taxonomy (NCBI): domain Eukaryota; kingdom Viridiplantae; phylum Streptophyta; class Polypodiopsida; order Polypodiales; family Pteridaceae; genus Ceratopteris; species Ceratopteris richardii. The sequence continues at coordinate 175,643,013 of CM035428.1, read as the reverse complement.
TTTGGACTCACTAATGCACCTGCTATGTTTCAAAGGCTGATGTGCCATGTGTTTAATGATTTTGTGAGGAAGAACTTAGAGGTCTATGTGAATGATTTGTGTGCTCATTGCCACATTAGGCAAATGCACATCCCAAATCCCAAACATATCTTTGACAAATGTAGAGAATACTATCTGCTTGAACTCCAAAAAATATATTTTCATGGTAAGGCAAGGCAAGATTTTAGGCCCCATTGTATCAAAGAAAGGAATCTCAACAGACGAATATAAAGTAAGAGCTATAGAAGAGTTACCAAGATTGAAGATGTTCAAGGAAATACATGCTTTCATGGGTCATTGTGGATACTACTAGTGTTTAATCCACATGTATGTTGTCATTGCTAAGCCTTTGTATAACCTCTTGACTAACTTTGAGTGGAGTGAAGTATTTGAGACACCTTTCAATGAGCTAAAAAGATGCATGTGCTTAGCCCCAATCTTGACAATGCGAGATCCTTGGAGCACTAAGCTTTCTCTATGCTTGAAAAAAAAATCCCATTCCAAATATCATATGGATAGTGCTTACATGTACCTTGAAAATAGCACTTATGTGCACACCTTTTATTGTATTATTTGATTGATCACTTATGATCACTTTTTCTTTTAAGGTTCAAGGTATTAACCTTTGTAAAATGCAAGAGTAAAAGCCACAATTTTGGAGTGGTTGAGATTGATTCTCAATCAATCAATCAAAAGGTATTTGTAGCTCCAACTTCCTCTTTTTCTAGATTCTAGGAAAAGATTCCAATCAACTTAAACTACCAAGCTCGCCTATATTCTATTTTAAATTCAAGAAGAAGGGGCATGAATAGATCCTCAAGTTTCTATACAAAGACTCCCAATCACCTATAAAATACATGGAAGCAATATACATACATTTTGGCCATCATTGTCTTGCTCTAAATTTCTGCTCCTTCTTCCTCAAACTCAATCAACTTGTAGAGGCTTTTGTTCTCTCTAGAGAGCTCTAAATCAAGTGATTAACATTCATTGGAAAGGTCATCATTATCTAGGTTATTTGTACAAATTGAAAAGTCATTTGGCTTAGTAGATTTAAAGACATCTTAGTTTTACAGTCTTGGGGTCATCTTCTATACATCCTTGAAAAATCGGGATGGCATCCAATCCATTTTAGGGTTATTTCTCCTTCATTGGTTGATATAAATTATGGATTTTATGCATTACAGCAAGCCCACCCTATGTATGACATTCCGTTAAGAGTAATTTTTCCAATTGTAACTCTGTTGGTTGCTATGAGTGTTTGAAGGTATAACTTCCATCCATATTTAGAAGGTTTTTGTGAGCTAGTCAAGGTGTAAGTTATCTGTTTTGCATCAACTTGTTCTTGTTGATGTTCCAAAGCATTTATTGGGTTTGATTGCACTAACCACAAGTCCACAAGGGCTATTTTACATATTCAAAGTGTTAGGGTTTGTCCTATGTTGGTTTGTTGGACCATCTTCACAATCTGAAAACTCTACTTCTAAGCTTGTCCAAACATCTCCAACTTCTTTTAGTGGTATCATAGCAATTTCAAGATGGAGATGGATTTCCATTAATTATTGAGATGATTGGTAGACACAATTATCTTGCTTGGAAATCAGAATAGAGGCTTATTTGCAGGGAAGGCATCTAGATGGGATTGTATCAGGTGATGAAGCAATTCCTATTCCAAGATCCAAAGGAGGACCTATTCAAGACGAAATAGATAAGCTCACACTTTGGTGTGCAAGGGATGCTCAAGCAAGGTCACATATACTAAACTCTATCTTTGATTTTCTATTATTATATATAAGAGGATGTGATACATCTCAAGAGACTTGGGATGCCCTAAAGAATTTTTTTTATGCTATTACAAGAGCAAGGAAGAACCATATCTGGAATGAGTTCAACTAGATGAAGAAGACTCCAAAACAAACCATCACAGAGTTTGTTACAAAGGTCAAGAAGGTTGCTAATCAATTGGCATCCATTGGAGAGCTTATTGAAGAAGAGGCCATCATGAGGCAAATTCTCAATGGGATTAGAGGTGATGAGCAATGGCAATCTTTCACCATAGCCTATGATATCATGGATGTGCAAACTCTAGACTTCAACATATTTCTTGGACAACTCTTCAATTGAGAGTCCAAAATTAGCATAAACGAAGGTAACTCTTATCATGGTAATTTAACTAGTGCTCTATATGCAAATAAGAAGGACAAGAAGATGAAACGCAAGAAGAAGGAATGAGGATGAAGAGGAGACCTCCCAAGCAGAATTTGCAGGCAAGAACAAGTGGAAAGGGAAGAGGAAAGGACCCAAGCATGATAAAACCAAAGGCCAGAATGTTCAACCTTGTGCCATTTGTGATAAGACCAACCACACCACTCACAATTGTTGGTTCAATGGGAAGACCCAAAAAGGAAGTGGAAGAGGTGGATATGGCAACAATAAAGGTAGAGGTGGACACAACTTCAACAATAACAATAGAAGCATGACAGAAGGGACTACAACAATTATTCTTAAGTTCAACAACATGAAGACTCATTGCTCTGATGAATCTCAACCACATGGAAGGTAATGAAGATGATCATTTATTCTACATAGATTTAGGATGTTCAAATCATGTTGCAGGCAACATATCTCTCTTATTTGACTTGGAAAGTCCAAATCATAGACTTGAAGTACAAACAAGGGATGACACAAAGCATAGTGTGGAGAAGATTGGTGATGTCAAAGATTCCAATGGTAGGACAAACATTATGAGAAAGGTACTATATGTTCCCACTATTACAAAAAACCTAATAAGTGTAGGCCAAATAGTTGAGAAAGGCTTGCAAGTTAGGTTCACCCAACATGGAGCTTTTGTGGAAGATCCATGTCAAGGCTTCAAGAAGATAGTCAGAGGTGAGAAGCATGGTAGGCTCTTTTCTTTTGAAGTAGGAGAAACCAAAAACATAGCTCTATTCATTTTTTGGTCTCAAACCCTAAGTGAGCTTGATGTGTGCCATAAGAGGCTAGCTCATGTAAATGAAAGAACCTCGAAGGATATATGCTAGAATCAAAGTGTTATAGAGTTGCCAAACATACCAAAGCAACACATGTGATGCATGTCGAATTGGGAAGGCACAAAGACAACCATTCAATCAAAAAAGGCTACAACCACAAGTATATGGAATATTCTATACTTTATGAAGAGTAAGAATGAAGTGTTTGATTGCTTCAAAAAGTATCTAGCACATGTGGAGAACGGTAGATCACTCAAGAAGCTCATATCAGATGGAGGGGTAGAATACTTCTCCAAAGAGTTTGATGAGTTCTTGCAGGATAAATGTATCAAAAGGGAAGTGAATACTAGGTACTCTCCTCAAATAAATGGAATTGTAGAAAGGAGAAACAAGAAATTGGTTGGATCAACTAGAACAATGCTTGAAGAGAAGAGGTTGCCACATTATCTATGGGCAGAGGCTATTTCAATTGTTGTGTACCTTGTCAATAGACTACCATCCAAATCACTCCAAGGTATGAATCCTTATGAAGCATGGTATGGAAGAAAACTTGGTCTTGGAAATTGCAAGGTGTTTGGTTGTTTAACTTATCTTCATGTACCATAAAAAATAAGAGGTAAGCTAGATGAAAGGGCAACAAAGGTAGTATTTATCGGATATGATTCGACTTAGATGTTTTAGAATGATGTGCACATGATCCAATGCTCCCCTATATATTCTCTATAACCGGTGTTATGGCCCTCTATCAAGATGATGCTTGCGGTCCATTTTTGCCATCAAGGTAAAAAATAATGCCAAATATGTCAACTAGTTGAATTACCTCTACCTTGCTCCACCACAAGGACCACCCACTATGGCATACATGATTTCCACTATCCATCATTAGACACCACATCTCAAGAACATGCCTGATGTAGCTACACAAATGACAATGAAAATTTTTGAGCTGATGATGGTGGTGTTCAAGACCTTCTGCAAAGTGAACTCCCCATACATATCTGCACTTGGCTTTGATGAAGGCAACTATGATCTAATGTAGGATATGAGCACCACACCACCATTGAAGACTATGTACACCTAGAATGCACAAATCAAGTATTTATAGACTTTCTATAAATAGAATTTTGAAGAAATGTTCTCAAAAAGATTCTAGGAATACCAAGTACAGCTATTCATCTCCAAACCAATTCACCTATTGCAAATCTTTGCACGGGACCCATGGTCCTGTGAATTGTGGCAACTCTTGTAAAGAATTAGATTCAAAATCGAATCTTTCATGTTCTTGTTGCTCTACTTGGTCTCCATAAATAGATGGAATGTCTTGGGGAAACTGATCATGAAGGTCATCAAGTTTGGGAATAGGAGGGGAGTTATCCTTCTCCTTGGCCCATTTCTCTGCTTGTATTTTCCCCAAGAATTCTTGAGACACTGCTGAATTGAAAGAGGTGTTCCATCATCTATGGAATCAAGAACATAAACTTTTGTCGGTGGTGAGCTTTCTCTTTCAACAACTCGTTGAGCCTACGGAGGTAAAGAATCCTATGGCTTGTTTACCAACTGCTCTAATCTTTCCAATAAGCCTTGCAAATGCAACCCCAGTTTGATAGAATTTGTTTGATTGAACATTTGACTAGTCTCAAGCATAGCCTGACCTAGTTCTACCATTTTTATGCACATTTTTGTCCATTCAATCTCTAAATCTGCTCTAGCGTAACTCTTATCTAGGTTTGTCGTTATTGACCCCTCTTGAAGTTGAGCCCGGTAGGCCTTGAACATCATGTCCAAGCCTTCTGGGGTTGGATCTGCAAGAACAGACCCTGGCTGTGGTTTATTTATGATGGGTGGTGGGGTGGGATGAAGTGGACTAGATGGAGTTTCGGCATGCGAGGGATTTTGAGAGGCAATATCTTTGATTTTTGTTTTTGCATCTTTAAGGATTTCTTCTAGCTTGGATAACTTTTTATTCCACTTATGATTTGCCTTATCCCTAGTATCCTTCCATGTTCTTGTTTTCCTTTTACTAGGCTCTCCTGATTCACTTGACTCTGATTGTTCTGCTGGTTTGGCCTATTGTGAGGAATGTGCCCTAGTGACTGCCTGTATAAGAGCCACGTTACTATTACTTGAACTTGAATCCACCACTAAACTTACCACATTAATGGGTGTAACCTTGGGCACACTAGAGGGGTTCCTGGGACATTCTCTCGAGAGATGTTCCTTGCCACACTCAGAACCAAAGCCTTGTATTGTGATGTTTTGTCCTTGTCCCAGAGTAAGTGAGTGGGGACATTCACGAATGAAATGGGCACCCTGACATTTAAAGCATGATCCTCTAGGAGCTTGTGGTCTTACTTGTCTCAATTGGGGCCTGGGGTTAGGATTCGCTACATGACATTGGAGTATTCTGGCTCCCAGTTTTGTTCCATAAGTGGTGTCTCGTATTGATAGAAATAAGCCTCACTATGCTCATGTGATTCTGTGTAATAAGCTTCTGGACTATCTTCATGGGAGTATTCAGAACTATGAGCATGAGAGTCATTTTCTGAGATCAAAGGGGTTATTGGCACCAATGCTCTATTAGGGTTTTCCTCCACCATTATATTTTTGACAATTGGTTTGCTATGTGCTTCAAAAACTTAGGTTTAATTCTAAGTAGATCCTCTAAAGTGAGATGGCATTGCACTTTAGTGTTCTTCAATACCTCTATGTTCCTAGGTAGAGCTCATTCATTGTTTCTAATCATAATTGTGGGAGCACTCATATGAATAGAATTAGATTCCCAAGGGCCTATAAAGTGTGGAAATTCCTATAGGGAATTGGATTGAAAATCTAAGCTTTCCCTTGATTGCATGCCATCTCGCTCCTCATAGATAGAGGGAATGTCCCGAGGGAATTGATCATGAAGATCATCCACTTCATTTGGAGGGGGTTCTCCCTCTCTCTCTCTCTCTCTCTTTGTCTCTCTCTCTTTCTCTCTCTCTCTCTCTCTCTCTCTCTCTCTCTCTCTCTCTCTCTCTCTCTCTCTCTCTCTCTCTCTCTCTCT